>CAJNOL010002535.1:0-37110 GCA_905250125.1 Rotaria sordida | reverse complement strand
TTGATATAGCCAATACTGTTACATGGAAGAAAATTACCGGTATGTGAAAAAGTAATCTGATAATGGCGTCAACGAATACATCATTAGTCTATGTTACATTCACTTGAACACTGCAAACATATCAAAGTGGTTTACAAGAAGTGTGCGCGATTACCTACGCTAAGCAAGTTCTTCTTCATTAATTTCAATCGTTTCAAACCATCTTTTCCCATCATATTCCATTACTACTGTCAAACACAAAATCCGTCGAGATTTTCGACTATTAATATATCGACCTAGTGAAGGTAAAGCTCATATAGTGTTTTTCTATTTCAATTAGAGAACAGAACTGCTCCAAAAATCTTCCTTGTCAGTGATGCAGAACAGACATGTAAGCATCCAATGATAGTTCCGTTTCATTAGTATTGCATTATATTTTTGATGTAGAAACTTTTATTGTTTTTCTATTTTTACAACTACAATGATAACAAGCGATCCAAGTGGGTATTACTATGATTTGTAATATTTTTGAATAATATATTGGCATGTAATAATGTGCCTATTCGAAATAAGGTGTATGTACATGATGAATATTTGTGCAAAAATAAAAATAAAACGCATCGCTAGTATTTCACTGTTTGAATAGCTTCGTACGGCTAGCATTTTACGTATTGAAAGCAAAAACTATAATAGACAATTCTTAGTACTTATTTTCCTCTAAAAAATAGAACAAATGATTTATAGTTCAGAATTGACGTCCGTTTAAAATGTTTGGAAATTTCAAACGTGATAGAGAAAAAGTGATAGATGTTGGTGAAGAATTCTTTATGAAAAATTTTCTATTGAAATCGACGAAAATCTAAGTTGAAGATTAATTGCAAGTATATCATTCGTAGCTTTAATATTGACTCTATGTAGTTGCTATTGTCTATATCGACAATCATGATAAGTTTTTATAAATAAAGAGATTTAATATCGATGTTCTTTGAAAACTTAGAATTCATTTTCACGTCAAGTCGAGAATAATAAATCATGGATTTGAAAATTTCATAGCAATTGCAGAAATTTAACAAAATCTAGCTAACCTACAAAGTTTGAATGAAAAGAATTTTACAAGTAAATCTCATAAAATTCGATAAGGATATTAGAGAAAATTATAATAATTGTGTAGTATCTTAAATGTTCTTGTTCTCATTTGTTTCCCTTGTATATTTTCTTTTTTTAATCAAGTTCATATATTAAATTCTTTTAATACTTATTCAAAATCAAGAATATTTCTCATTTCCAAATATGTTCGCAAACACGAATTCCACTATCTCATAATAAACGAACTATTGAATTGATTTTAACTTTTCGAATAATTTAGTCCTTTTTTTAATGTCCACGAGTGTAACTATATAATAGAAAAAATCATTCCGGTGGATTTTAGTCTTCGCTAAGATTTCAGTTGGAAAATATCGTCGATAAGAACACAAAACAGAAGATGAATGATGGTAGAGTTATTTCTATTAAGTATACAATACACTTTTCAAAAACGGTAGTAGAAACAGTATTGATTTGCTCATCGAAAGTGAGCTTAGTATCGTCATGTATACAGATAGTAATACGAATGCTAGACATGCTAACAATGTAAAAATGTCTAACACTGAACAATCATTCAAAATGGGAAATGAATGGATATAGCCGCAAACATATGAAAAAGTTGTTAATAATATATTGTTTAATTGTCATGTTACATTAAAAAGTTATCTAATGAACAAACTATCAGATTTCCAACAAGCAAGTGATAGTCTAACTTCTAATTGTTAATGAATCGATCAAGGAAAAATGTAAGCTTCTTCAACATCGTCATTCCAAACTGAGCACTGCAATTCTTTCCAATCACTGCTAAACAAAATGCTTGCACCTGGTCGAGATCAATATTTTGGTGGCAGCATATTTGATTTTGGAAAACGGGTTCGTAAATATTTAATTAGTAATCGGCATGAAGCAAGCATTTTTCTATTTGTAGCAACATTAATAATAAACATTTTTATGATAGATTGTTATGATATTACTCCCTAGTCAATGACTATCATATAATTTCTTTCTGTTTTTATAACTCTTTCTTATTCTGTCTCTTTCTCTCTCGCTTTCCGTCTATTATTTATCAAGTAATTAATGTTTTATTTTTTTTAATATTAATTCGCATGTTCTATATGAAACTGACTGCTGGAAATATCAAGTAGGTCATATAAACACCATTATTGATGTTGTTAATGCTAGCTACTACTTGAGTTTGTTGTACAATATTGGTAAAATCAACATTTTCTATCTATAAGTGAAATATGCATATTGTACGAAAAACAACTTGTCACACATACACCGACTAAAATGTCGAACACAAGATACTATTCTATAACAATACATCAGTTAATTTTAAATAATAATAATAAATGGCAGAATCCGTACGATTTGCATAATAAATACAGATATTTATATCCAGCGTTCTGGAATAAATCGAATATCAATCAGTCACGGCTTCAAACAATTCGAGTACAGTTTTTCGCTATTAGTGAAAACAATCTATCTTCAACTATGCAAATGCTTTTCATTGTTTGAAATGGAATCATAGAGTCTATGAGGACATGTCATGTAAAAACAACATGATTTTTTTGAAAGAATTTGATATTTTTTTTCTCTAATTATTCATGAATGATTTTAGAAGTTATGTATACTGTAAAAATCAGACCCTTGAGAAACTGTTTTGTTGTTTTGTACTGGTAGAGAATTGACACGAGTGTATTCTTATTTTCAATATTTATTATAAAACAGACATTTGAAAAATATATGTAAAAAGAAATATGATCACTGAAATCAGTTATAGTTGACAGAGTGTAATTATTTTGACGATTCTGACATCATTATCATTTAAACAATGAGAAAGAAAAACAAACCAAAAAAGCATTAAATTTCTTCGGTTGTCATCAAAAGAAAAATATTGCAAAGTTACAAAATCAATATGCAATAAGATGAAATAGAAATTAGTTTTGATATAGCGTTTTCAACTATGACTTCGCATTTTAGATTATATATGTATTTTGATAAGTCTGTATATAAGTGTTCTAGTGATTTTTATAGTTATTTTATTATTGGTTTAAAATTGGTTTATTTTTCATTCTCTGATGTAAAGTTTTGTATATATATGTCGTATCGAAGTTACACCGGTCGACGAAGTTATAACTTCGTCAACATTCTTGACGAAGTTATAACTTCGTCGATCGATATTGACGAAGTTACAACTTCGTCGTATAAACGCGACGAAGTTATAACTTCGACGCTCACAGTTATCGAAGTTACAACTTCGACAGAGAAACTTGTCGAAGTTATTTTTAATTCACTTATCAATAAATAATTTATTAAACTAAGTATTTTACTGTTGAATATATGATTAAAAAATAAAATTTTTATTAATAAAGATTCATTTTTTTTATAATATTGTGGAATAAATGAACATTTATTAGTAAAAATTTTATTTTTTGATCATGTATTCAACAGTAAAGTGCTCAGTTTAATAAATTATTTATTGATAAGTGAATTAAAAATAACTTCGACAAGTTTCTCTGTCGAAGTTGTAACTTCGATAACTATGAGCGTCGAAGTTATAACTTCGTCACGTTTATACGACGAAGTTGTAACTTCGTCAATATCGATCGACGAAGTTATAACTTCGTCAAGAATGTTGACGAAGTTATAACTTCGTCGACCGGTGTAACTTCGATACGACATATACATATGACGTATCAAAGAATGATAAAAAAAATCACTGTCGATGTGTATAGAAGTCAAGTGAATTTCGCAAAGAAAAAAAACAGAGTTCGTCTCGCTTTAACAATTCTTGCACTTGTCTATTTCTATATAGATATCTGTTGCATTTGTTAATGGATGTATTTTATCGAGAAAGATCTTGACATTTAGCAGCATATGTCCAATGATATTCACAAACATTTGCTTCTACTTTACATCTGTTTTCAGTTTCAGTGTATAGCTTTTAAAATTGTCCATGCAACGAGCCTATTTCGGCTATTAATGTAACAGTCGAAATGATAATTTGTTATGCATGGAAAATCAAGTTTCAAATCATAATTAATATTCTTAGTCAATTAGGTATATGCTCAAGTATGTTATCACTTCTTGATCTTTTCTTCAAGTTTGTTTAGTATTTGACATGTTGGAAATCTTGTGGAACACTCTTAACAATTGATCTTGGATTAGCAATGCTTATCATACCGATCATCTTGTGGATAGTCTTTCGAACAGCTATTTCATTTATTATTTTCATGCTCTTATTAGCAGTAATTGTTTTGATTTCAAATGCATTATATCTAGAGTACACGATACAAATACCAGATAGATAGATCAATGTAAAGCAATTGACTATATCATATCATAAACACATTAAGTCATGATTGATAATTTTTCAAGATTTTTTTCTTTAAAGCATAAGGTGTATCTTGTTTTCAAAATGTAAAATTATTACAACATACCATTCTATTTTGTCTATGACCTTTTCATCATTACATCCATTATTTCGCTTAATCGAGAATATTCGATTGACAGTGCACGACTATAGTAATATTAAGCTAGTTAAAGGATTGTAAATCATTTAATAGGATTATTAATCAATTGAATTAGATCGATATTTATTGGCAGATGCTCAATAATAAGATGTGGGCAGTTCAAAATATGAGCAAAATTTTTCTAGGGAAGGATGGTAGGATAGAGTCCGTTGATTTATCTATAAAACTGTTTTTTGACATATTCAGACAATGATCTTATAGTGAAACTTAGGAAAATTAGGTTTAAAAATATCAGAAAAGCCTGTCGAAATTAAAATACACCAAACACATTCAGTCTCGGTAACCTCAATATCTATCCAAAGGTTTTTTCAATTTTACTCGTCATATCGTTAGGAAAAAACCATTATTTGATTATTGAGAAAATCGGCTTTTTCGATATGATAGTAAAAACAAACATAAAAACTGGGTTCATATCCAAAGGTTTTCACGATCAGAACTTTAGTTTCAAAAGAAACGAATATCATATTGAGAATCAGCACAAAAATCTGTATCGAACAGTATACTTAATCCTTAAAACAAATTTTCATCATATTTCGACTTTAGGACAAAGTACAGATCAGATTATTCGAAAATAACAGTCAAGGAATGTAAGGGTGGAAATTTGACGAAAATTAATTTTTGAATATTAAGTAAACTATTCGATGTAGATTTTTATGCTAATTCTCAATATGATATTTGTTTCTTCTGAAATTGAAGTTCTAATTGTGAAAAACTCCTAATAGAAATCTATTGTTATGACTTTTTTCCTAACTATGCGACGAATGAAATTTAAAAAACTTCGGATAGATATTGAGGTTGTTGAGACGGAATGCGTCTACTGTAAGTCAATTCTGATAGGTTTTTCTAATATTTTTAAACCTAATTTTTCTAAGTTTCACCATAAAATCATCATCTGAATATGTCGAAAACAAACTTTTGTTCATATTTCGAATTGTTAACACTTTACAGCATTTGTGAAGATAGTTGTTTTTTTATTTCTAAAACTGTCAAGAATATTAAATGAATTTCTTCAGCTTTCTTTTATTTATTAAAACTAAACACACCAACAAATCATTACTATATAAATCTAGCAAATCAAAGATTAATCTCATTTTAACAGAATTAGATAAATGTATCTTTTATTCTATTGATATTTTCTTGTCACAATTTTATAAAAATCACATAAAGACAATAAACGGGAGGATAAATGACGAAAAGCACCTGACATGCTCGACGAGATTAAAATTAGAAAAGAAATTTAAAAAAATTCATTGTTTTTCTAATATTCATTAGTTTTCTTGCTGTTTGTTTTTTTTTTTGAGCATAATAAACATCACAGTTTAACTAGACCAATGCCGATAGATAACAATACTACTATCATTTGAATAATAAAAATTTGATTGAGTAAGAGAATATAAATTCGTTGAAAATAACCATAGTCCAATAATATAACAAATCATATAAACTAATTTTCGTTTTCTTTGACCATCGTTCATATCAATTAGATTCATAAAATCAGGTATACCAAGACTATTACACAATGTATGTATAATAAAAGATGGTATAAAATGACCTGTACGAATAAAAAGAAATGATGAATAAACACCAAATATATATGTATAAGAAAATTGAAAAAGATGAATAAGTATAATGGTCATTGCTGATAATCGATGATGTTTTTCATGATGATTTTGTTTAAAATGTTCAAGCATATGATGAAAATGAGCAAGACCAAAAAATAATGGTGAAAGAAATATTGCTGAAAATAATGATACATGGGAATAAAGTAAACATAAGATTGATGAACGAAAGACAAATTCTATAAAAAAAAAAAACAAATAATAAAAAAAAGAACCATCTATGCAAATTAGATGACAATATGGAAGATAAAATCTATCTGAAATTATCAACGAAAAGAAAAGCTAACTGGAAGAATTCTAATTAAATTTTTTTCTACAGAATCAATCAAATTTTTCAAAATAGAATGACATATTCTGCAGTTTAGTACTAAAGATCTCCAATGTTTTATTCAGGTTGCATCCTAAAGATGCAGTTTAGAACTACGAAAGAGCGAATACAATATCTAGGCAGCAGCATCTTTACAATCACCATATTGGATAAATCACCATCAATCCCACATATGAAAATCAACAGATTTTCGATCCAAATAATCAAAAATCTTATTTGAAGATTTCATAAAAACTAAGTATCATTTCATTCTTTTCAAGAATATTCAAAGAAAACACTTTAATCAACAATAATTTTATAACAATTAAGATTGTCAATCGTCTGCTGAGAGTCTAAGACGCTGGTCATCGGATTGAAAGTCCTCCAAGAATTGAACAAAAGCTCATTAGGTTGAAAAAAAACATAAACACTAACATTCATAAATTCATGTGAAAATTTCAGTGAAATAAGCTAGATTAAAACAGCTTAATTTTCGATGGTGAAATGGAATAAACACTTATCAGCAATTCAAATATTGCTGAAAGCTCTTTCAAGTGACTTGCAGCGTTTTAATGTCGCCAAGTTTTTAGTCCTTGTCAGCTGCTGTGCAATACTGAAATTTTCACACGGGGAAATAAATCCAGCTTTATGTAATTCTACGTTTAAATAAGCAATTTTATTCTATTGTCTAATTTCAAATATCAGCTCTTACTTGATAATAAAACCAAATTGTTTTTTATGTTCTGCTGAAAATCTTGAAGAATGCTCTGTAATTTAAATACAATGACTTTTCATATATTATTAATTGAATATCTATCTCAGATTAAAACTTTACTTGTTATTTGTTAATAGATTTACTAAACTCAGAGATGGTTCAAGGTCACGAAGATTGGGAGAGAGGTGTATGACTGCTGAGAAGGTAGGGTTCACAACATTTGAAGCAGGATTTGGTGAGCAAACAAACGAAGAAAATCGTTCAGTTTCTCTGGAGAAAAACAGATAATTTTCTAAGATTTGAAGCTTCTTTCCAGCCGGCTAAGGACACTCCTGACTAAACTTGTTCATATCATTTTAATATTTACCTTCTGTAAATGGTGCAACAAGATAATTTCGAATAAATATAAGTGTGTCATTGGTATTATGATATACTAAACAATATTTCCAATTATATTTATAATATTTCCAATCAAATAAATCTATCCATTGTATAATTGGACCAAAATATAACAGTAATGTTAATATAGTTGGATAGAAAAATAATATCCATATTGATGAAATATTTGTTCGAAAACCTAACCATGTATTTATATTTATATTTGGATTGCATGTATGTTTTAAAAATAAATAAATTAATGAACAAACAATAAATACAGCAAAAAATCTTCTACTAATCACATGTGGATGATTACGTTCATATCGACGTGATGATGGAGATAAAACATACAAACCCAATACATAAACAATAGAAAATGTTAAACAAATAATTATTGTAGAAATAAATGAAAGATAATCAAATGGTGATATATCATCCATTTATCTGGAATATATGAAATAACAATAGATAGATCAAGGTTTTTTTAACCTTCTCCTTCATTATATATATATATATATTTATATTTATATTATCTTCACTGTAACACACATGCTTTTGAATAGACGGGATAAAGCGCAAAAAAAAAATGAATAAATACTGTCGCACAAAATCGACACATCCCTCACGAAAGAAAAACAAACAAACAAACAAACAGAAAAGAAAAAAAAGGAAAACGAAAAAAGAAAAACATTATCGATAAATCGATCGTTCATCATTCATTTATTTTAATGTGGCATATTGCATGAGTTTTTGTTGAATGGGTGGTTTACATTTCACTTGAACAAATTTTAAAACATAAAGTGGTAAACATGATATTAATGTAACAAGAAGTACACGCCATATAAAATCCCATGATTGAAGAAATTCAGGATCGAAATGGGATTTAAGAACAATTAATGAAAGAACATAACAAGCAAGACTTAATAATTGGGCCAAAATCATTAATGGATGCCATGTTCGAATCTATTTAAATTAATATATTTTTCATATGATAAATATTAGAAGAAATTAATTCTCGTCTATAAACTGTAACAATTGATAATAGATTTCATATAGTTAACAAAAGAATTTTTATTTTATGATATTCTTACCATTTTACCACTTTCATATCTACTGATAATTTTATTCTTTAGACTATACATGTTATGAAGAACCTTGAATTTATCTGTATCTTCCTATGTAAGCATTCGTTCTCAATAATATGTCAGGAAATAGTAGCATTTACTTTTATTGCATTAGAATAAAGAATTTCTAATATAGGCAATTAAGCATCTTGAACGAAACAGGAAATTGATTACCCACCCAAGAGAGATAGATAATATTGATCCTTCAAGATTCTTGAAATTTGATATATATCTTTTTTTATTCATACTTTCTGGTCTCATGAGGAAACTTCTGCATGTGATCAATAATATTTTAGATTAAAGTTTGCCTACTAATAAGAAATCTGTAGATTATAAAAAAAGACCTGAGAGAATATAAATGTCCCTCGCAGTTTGATGAACAAATCGAATTTTTAGTAGAATGTTCTTGTTGAACTTAAATTTTTTTTTCAATACAATGATACTTTCAAATTTTATCCATATAAAGATTTCCATTAGACCAGCTTGTGTAAAAAATTTACAAAAGAATTGGCTTATACATGAAAATTTACATACAACTTGTGCCAATATTTTCCTAAACTATTCTAGTCTATGAATCATCCATCTATGTGCACAATTTGAGCTCAATAATTTTCAATCATGAAAAATATTTATAAGAAAAAATGTTCAAAAAGACTACTTTGATATTAATAAAAAAAACTTTTAACACAACTCCTATGGAATTATTTTTATGATAAATAAAAACATTTCAACAACATATGTTTTGATCTTTAAATTACCATATATACTATCACCATGCGTCTGTCATAAAAAGAAAAAACTAATGATAATATATTAGCTTGTATGCAGAAATGGGAAAAAAAATGACAGATTAATGTTAATCCCTACAGATCAATACATATTAAAATGTTTGTTACACAGTGACAAGAGATCAATTTTTGTTTCCTGTAATACAATTTCTTGTTCATTAATAATCATGTTACAATTTCATGAATTATTAAAATTAACAAGACTCAATTTATATTCGTCCGATATATTCTTAAAGGTTGTTTTAAATGACATTTGTTTAATGGAATACATTTTTTTTTGCTTCTACTTACAGTAAGTGCAACCATAAGTAATTCCGTTAAAATTAATGAAGTAAATGTAATAGAAACAACATGAATAAAATCATCATCAAATAAAAGAAATGATCCATACATAATTGCACCACCTTGATATATTGAAATAAAAACCCAAAGAAAAAATGTTTTAAATGATAAACTTCTTCCTTTTGATAATTCTTTATATAATTCTGGATAAAGTAATGCTATTTCAGATCGTACATCTTTATCTAATACCAGTGAAAAAACTGGAAACATTGTATAGACAGTTCCATAACCGACAAGTAAAAATCCTTGATAAAGTGATATAGAAGCAAAATAAAATATTGATGAAAATATTGCTTGCATAACACTTATAATTAAACCACGATGCATAACAAATTGTGATAATGCTGCTGAACGTTTATAACTATTACGACCATGAACAAGTAATAAACGTGATAAATATGAAAATTGATTAATAGAAAAATCAGCTGCTAATGATGCTTGTTTACCTAAAATAAATAATTATTTAAAATTTTGAAATTTTCTTTAAGAAAAAAACAAAAACAAGAATCCAACCTTCTTTTCCAACAATACCAACGCCAACATCTGCACTTTGTATCATACTAACATCATTTCCTCCATCACCAATAGCACAAACTCTAACACGTTTACTTCCATATTTTTTTAATAAATCAACAACATTTGCTTTTTGTGTTGGTGAACAACGACAAACAACAACAGCTGGACATTGAATTATTAATTCCATAAGATCTCTTTCATAAAATGATAAACATATTTGTAATGTATCACCTATTATTATTAAACAAGCATCAGTTTTTCTTCTAAACATATTTAATTCTTGTAAACAATCTTCTCTTGTTGTTATTTGTTTAAATGTATATATATCATGATCACGTCCAATTAATTTTGAACTTTTAGCAATACATGTTGCTGTTTCTAATTTATCACCAGTTAACATCCATACTTTAATTCCAGCATTACGTAAAATTTCTAATGTTTGTCGAACATTTTCTTGTAATTTATCTTCAACACCAGTTACACATAATAATTCCATATCACGTTCTAATGTTTCAATAACTTCATTAACACGACGATTACGATCAATTGTTTGTAATCGAGCTTTCATTAAACGTTGTTCAAATTCTTGATATTGTTCAGATGTTAAATGTTTTTTTGCAACAACTAATGTACGTAAACCTTCACGAGCCATATTTGAACATTCTTCTTGTAACCAATCATTATATTGAACAATAGATTGCATAACAACATCAGCACCTTTTAAATAGAATATTATTTCATTTGTTTGTTCATCACGAATAATTATTCCCATTCGTTTTGTTTCTGATGTAAATGGAAACATTTGTAAAATTTGATAATGAAATAATTGTTGAGTTGAATTTAATTGTAATGTCATAGATTGTAAATCACGATGAACAAGAGTTAAACCAACTTGTTCAGTCCATTCCACTAGAGCAATTTCATCGGGACTTGATGCTTGATATGTTACATCTATGAAACAAAAAAAAAAAAGAAACCGGTGATGATTGAATTAATTACAATTGATTGTTTTTGTTTAAAAGTTCAATACATGAGAAATTCAATAGTCAACTACATGGAATCAAAAAGTTAATTACAAAATATGTCAGCTGTTATCTGTTCGTTGTCGATTATTATCATGCGGAAGCAGTTCTTTTGTTTTTTTTTTGCAGTCTTTGTTCATCATGCAAAATCAAAGTATTTACTTCCGTTATTAGCAAACGGAAAAGATTTTCTTTTTTTTTTTCAATGTCATTAAAGTCATAGCTTAAGCACACAGATAATAAATCTTTGGAAGCAAAACTACAACTAAATTATAGCTATAATTTATTGTCCACCTTTTGATGATTCTAAAAGATTATTGAAATGAGAAACTATTCATAAATAAGAAACTTCTTATTATATATTTAATTATCTTTCTCAGAATGACAAAAACAAAAGAAACTCTTCTAATTAAAAAAAAAGAAAGTATTTCATATTAACTAACCTGTAGGTGATAATAATTGTGTTAGATCTGATGCATCTGTAGTATTCAATGATGTTGCACCTGTTAATGGTGTATCTGGTAATGAACTAATATCACCACTACGTCTTGTTATAGATGTTCGAGGAGCTGTGATTGGATTAGTATTTTTTTCTTCTGTTGAACGAGCAGATGTATCTAATGATGTTGATGTTTTTTCTTCAAATACTGGTGTTACATTATGACATAAAGCTAATGCTTTAACAGCTTCGGGAACTTTAGTTGCTTCAGTTTTTTTAACAACATTACGTGTTTTACCAGATGGTAATGCTGATGCGATTGATTGTTGATTATCATGTATAGGTGTTGTTGCTATTGTTGTTGTTTTAAATTGTTGTTTAAGTAAATTAGATACTTCAGCTTGATTTTCATTTGTATATGATACAGTACCCAAATGTATACGTTTAAAAATCATTAAATTTTGTGTTAATGTTCCTGTTTTATCCGATAAAAGATAACCAATTCGTCCTAATTCTTCAGGTATAGTACTAGTACGTACAACTGTTTCTGGAATACTTTTATCGCGTTGTATAAACCAAGCATAAACTGTTTTGCCCATATCAAGATTAACACGAAGACTTATTGGTATCATATATGAGAATAAAAGAAAAAATCTTACTAAATATCTATACCATGGTCCACGAAAACCTTTTAATATAAGCATAACCACAGATAAAAGAACAAGTGCAGCAAATAACAATTTTGTTAATGTATTTATTTCAATATCAAGTAAACCAACTTTTGATCTTGGTTTACTTGTATTCATAACCATACGTGTATCGGATCCAGTATATACAACACAACATACAACTTCACCTGTTGCAACAACAGTACCAGACCATAGAACATTTTCAACTGTTAATGGTTCATCTTGTTTCCATGATATAACACCATTAAATTCATGTATACTTAAACTAGGAGGTTCAGCATGAATTTTAGCTGTTGCACTTGTTTCAGATATTAAAACAGATAAATCTTCAAGTGAGTGTGTCATTGGAGCAGCTATACGTAATTTCCAATCAGTTTCACCATCTAATTGATCAGTCCGAATAAAACAAGTACCTAAACATATATTCATAAATAGAGTTTTGTTTTCTTTGTTTTTTTTTGGACGGATCTAGTTAATGGAAATCAAAAGATTATCAATACTCTCCGGAGATTTTCGAAGCATAGGAAAAAAAAACATCTAATGGTATTTATAATTCTTATCTCAGTAAACATCTATTATCAAAATTTATATATCTAGAGAATTAAAAAAAAATAGTATTATCTATTGCTCATGTGGCAATCATGCCATTCCGGTTTTGCATTGTAATTGATTCCGTTTTTATATATTACAGAACAAAAAGAGGATGTTGGTTTGAATTAAATTAATAAACAAGAACATAGTCTTTTAAGTGCGTGACAAAATATGCAACAAAATTAATTTCATGGATGTTTTAAATTATCGAATGTTAATTTTACTAAGGCGAAATATTTTAATGAAGATATTTTTTACTTATTATTTACCTGATTTATCAGATGTTTGTAAAAGAACAACATCAGCTGGTACACGTTGATTTTTTTGTATAATAATAACATCAGATACTTGTAATTGTGAACTTGGAACTTTTTTTCTTCGTCCATTAGTACATAATAATGTATACATTTGTGAATTAAGTTCTTTATCTCTATATGCACGTTTAATATCATCATAAGCTTCACGTAACATAGTTACAAATAAAACAAAAGCTAATGGACCCCAATATGTATATAGATAACCAACACGAAACATAGGAATAAATTGTGTACATGCCATAACAAGAAAATAAAGATTAAGGAAAAAACGAAATTGTTCAAAAAGAACAAGTGGAATGAATGTTAAAATATTATATTTTTGATTTCGAATGACATTCTTTGGATACCAAATGGAATTAAGATCACGTCGACTGATCATAATATTACGTGGTTGAGTTTTATGTGCTTTATTACGACATATAGATAAAATTGATGAACATGATATACCCATTTTTGTTTTTGGTTTATTTCGTAATTTCGATTCGTTGTTTATACTTATAATATTCGGAGGTTTCAATTCGAATTCATCTGAAGATAAACATTCATTAGCTTCATCATCTTCGTTGACTAACGGCGCATATTCCATTCAAAATCATTAAGTTGGAAATTCATTGAAAATGTATTATTGGTATTATTTCGACTAAGTTTTTGATTCGAGATTGATGAGGAGAAAATAATAAATACTAAAACAGAAACAAACAGAAATCAAATATTTGATGTATATGAATGTTATGTCGCCAGATTGTTGTAAAGAGACATCAAATAATAGATAAATAATAATCGGGTGATAAATTTTGTCGAATCATTATGTTTTATTAGGCCTCTTTTATTGATGTCGCTAGTAGAATTTAGATGTCGATCTTTATCGTTCTTTCCATCTGTGTTAGTTGACAACAGGTCAAATAGTTCTTATTCTCTTTTTTTTGCATGCACGTATTTAAAATAAATACCTCATGACTAGAATGATTAACTATTTATTTTATTGTAACACATTAACTTAATTGAATCCTATTTATAGTTGATATAAATTATTAGTATTGGTTCTTTTTACATTTGAATTGACATTATTGAACAAGATAATATTCCATATGATTTTATTTATAGAAATATTTTCAAATAGAAAAAATTTATTACAAATCTATGAGAATAATATTTTAAACTGATATTTAAAATTTTATTAATTGAATATCTACCAGTCAATTCCTCAATATTACAGAATGATTAATACTTGAGAGAAATATTAATACAATGACCAGAGTAAAAAAATAATATAATCTTAGTCAATAGTGTGAAAATAAATATACTATGCTCGGTTGAAGAAATATAATAATTCTATATTTATAATTCCATTGAGTAAGGACCTTGATGTAGAACAAGAAGAAAATGTAAATTGATTTTTTTTTCTTATTCAGCATATGCCTCGATTATTCTGTAGTTGTCCAAACATATTTAGACACATCGATATATTTTCATTATTTTTCCTATAATAAATCATGAAATAATTATGTAGATTCAAACTATTGTCTATCTTTAGTAGTTTCAATTTTTGTTTGTGACAAACATTAATATACTTTTCAATCTGACAATAATATGATTTTCTCTTTGTCAGCATTATTTTAATCCTTTACCACCTGTTGGACCATTTATTTTTAGCCCATTTATTAAAACTATTTATTTGAACTAATAAAACATCGGATTGAGTTGCTTACCGAACATTGTGTAGAACCTTGAATAAGCTACAAAATCGAAAAAATTAAACTTCTTTTCATCATTCCATGGATAAAATATATGAATTGGAAAAAGGGTTTTTTCAAGAAAAAGATAAAAAAATCTGTTTTTTTGTTTTTAATTCTCTTACACAAATTCTAATGTCGGTGAGCTTGATATATACTATTACGCGCATAATTTATGTGCACAGTGTTTTTTTAACAAATTTTTGATTACAGATGCGAAAAACAGCATTTGCTATGACAATTCGGGTCATATTGACCTATTCGTAATGAGTAACATAGAAAATGGTTTTTAAAAAATTATTTTATTTTCAATATGAACTTATAAACAATACAACAACTTTATTAGAACTAATATTCAATCAAAACACATTCCACCACTGTTTTTTAAATAACTTTTTATTGATAAAAGATAGATATTTGTAACTTCTGTTTTTGGTCTTCGTTTTTAAACGAGACCTTAACAATAGGAATGAATGATTTCAATTCGGAATCAGTATCAATGATTTCATATTATAAAAATAAAATGAAGACTAACAATTCTGATCCTAGAAATGAAAAACCTGATTTCAATCCGAAAATAGTCACTATTTACAGATAACTAATCATATATCATTTCCGACAGGAATCCTTTTTACAAAAAAATAATCCATGATTAGTACGTTTCCAACTTTACACAGATAAAATAACAACTTACCTACAAAAAGCCATTAACAAAAAGTTCAATTTTCATGTCATTCAAGACGAATAGGTCATCTTTAACTCATTTTGCATTTCCACAATCAAATAACTTCGCTCAAATATCGATATCATAATTAGTACTGATTTAAGTTATTTCTGTGATTGATTCAGTATCAAATCTATTTGATGAATATCAGCTGAGTAATAGGTTAATTAAAAACATATCTCATTAAATGAATACAATCATATAAGAATGAGATTATGAAAATCAATTTGCATTCGATTCTTTCGATTATTCGAAATCCATTCAGATAAAAAAAATTCTAAATATTTTTATATAGGTTTTTTTTTTCTTAATTATAAAGTAATGATGATGATGTAATTTTAGCCAAATGACAAAAGAAACAGAGACAAACGCAAAAAAGCGAAACAACGAATATACCCATACATGAGCATTAAGTGAGAAAGAAACATTGAAGGAACAAAAATAATGTAAAAAAAAAACGAGAGAAACAGAGAGAAACGAAAGTAAGATAGACCAAAATCACCATTAAACGATACACACAACAACAATAAACAAACATACAACAGTAGTAGGAAAAGAAAACGTTCGCTTAATTTTGTTCTTAACTTTAGTTTTTAAATGTTTCAAATCTACTGAGAAATAAATGGGGTTAAAGAACAACTATGTAAAATTTAATATGTATATGTATGTATATATATGTATATATATATATATGTATGCGCAAGAAAAAAAAGAAAAGAAAAACATAAGCAAAGAAAAAAAATCTGAGCACAGCAACATTATTATGATGTTGAATAATGGAAGAAATAACAAGTATAATATGTAAATAGAAAATCATCTCATAGAACGAGAGATCAAATATTGACTAGGCTATATGATGTAATGTTATTTATTTTGGGTGGGATTGAAATTGTTTATTTTATTTTGTTTTTTTTTTGTTTTGAATAAATCAAAAATCATTCTCTATTTATTTTCTTTTCATTGAAAAAAATCCACCTGATTTTTTCTTTCCACTTGTTGCTTGTTGAGTTGAACCTGATTCAACTGATGTACTACTTTGCAATGGTAATGTTCGAGATTTTTGTTCTGTACTTGTTGGTGCTTGTGTCATTTCTACACCTAAATTAAAATATTCTTTTTTTTTTTGCAATAAATATTTTTATATTTTATACCTGATGAACTTGTTGTCATAACTGGCTGTTGTTGTTGTTGTTGATGTTTAGGAGAACTTGATGATGATGATGATGAGGTAACAGCAGGTGGTGGTGATGTTAATGCAATTGATGGCATATGTGCTGTTGTTATTGTTGTACTAGGTATTGTTGATAAAGAAGATATACAATTATTAATTGATGTTATCCATTCATTCATTTCAATATCATCTTTAGCATGAAATAAATATTCATTACCACCAGTAAGTTTTAAACGAAATACATTTGGTTTTTTACGATAATCAGTTGCTTGTGATACATTAGTTGATAAATCAAAAATAAGATCATCACTAACTGTTCGGCCTGCTTTTAAATGTTTTGAATCTTTATAAAATGATAAACGATTACTTGTTAATGCACAATAAAATTTTTCCCATGCACGATGTGTTGCTTTACGTTCATGTCCTTCCCATTCATGTTTACGTGATAAGAAACCTTCTTTTATTGTTGGTAAACGTGTTGCAGAATCAGAACGTCGTTGTTTACCGCTTACAGATTCATATTCTTGACTAGAACGTTGTTTACCTGGTAATGTTGTTGGACGACCACTACTATCTGTTACAGTTTTTTCTTCTATTATTGTTGATTTGATTTTTGTTGATTTATCTGGTGATGTTGATGGTCGTTCAGCATCACGTTCTTCCCATGTTTTAAATTCTTCTAAATAAATTGGTAAACGACTTTGACGTGGTTCACTTGGTGGTAATTGTCGTTTTTTTTCTAATGTTGTTAAATTACGTAATGCATTAAAACGATCTTCTTGTGCCATTAAAGATTTTTCAAATTGTTCATGACGTTTTATTAAATTTTCAACTTGATCTAATGTTTCACCAAGTTCTTCATTAGCTAAATATGATTCTTGAGCAATTAACCATGTTTCAGCTATAGAAGCATCACGAGCAAATTGATAAACTTCTAAAATAACTTGTAAATATTCCCAACGTTCGTGCCATGTATCTTCAAGATGATCACGTAACATTGATAATTGTACACATTTATCTTTTACTTCAGATGAACGTGCATGACGACGATTAATTAAATCTTTGCCTAAAATAATTTAAATAAAAAAAAAAAAAGAAATGAAAATAAGAAAAGATAAAAGATCAAATCAGTTGGAATTTTTATGAAGAATAAAATCGGAGGAAAATGTTATTGGATAAATTAAGTGCTTCTTGAGATTTGGAAATATGTACTCATTATTTTCGTGATTATTTTTTTACATTGTCTTTTTTGATTAATAGAATTTTTTCTTTACATAAAAGAATCGATATCATATTATGAAGAAAAATATGTCGAACAAAAACTAATTCTATTGTAAATGTTGAAATTTAGTAATATATGTTTCAGTTTTTGAATTATTATATACTAACGGATGGAACGAAAGTTTTAAAACAAAATATTCTTTCTTTTTTTCGACTGATTAAACATGGTCAGCAGAAGCTGTAAAATATTGGTTTAAAATCAGAATTTTGTGTTCTTTCGAAATTTTTATTGGACTCATATTTAATGGAGTTATGAGTAAAGCTTTAAAAGACAGTTGCAACTAAAAGATCTATAGACAAAGAATGCGATCGTCGTATTCTGTTTGAAATTATTTTCAGAATGTTTTTTCAGCAATTTCTTATGTTTGGCGTAGAGCTGCGAAACTTGTTTAAGTCTCATTTCTTTTCGTTTGACCACATCACGTTTTGAGTATTTTTTTTTTTATCAGTACCTAGAGAACAGATGTTCTTCTCAGCAAACGGTGTCCGCCTTTGTGTATGCTCTAATAGCGATTTTTTTGCACAGAATGATGATCCAGATCGTGCTCTACTAAGTGCGTTAAGAACCAGGATTCTTGAATCAATCCGTTAGAAATAAGCGACTACATTTTATGAGTCTGACAAAACAAGGAATCACGAAAATATTACTGTATCGCTTGTCACAACTTTACACCTTATAGAAAATTAATCATCAAGATCTCATTTCGTAGAACAAAACTCGTTCAAACTTTATTTTTAGACCTTCCATAGATGCACTCGTAACTCTAACAATACAAGTCTAATAAAAATTTCAAATCTAGATTCCGAAAGAACATAAAATTTTAATTTTAAACCAATATTTTATAGTTTCTGCTAATCATCTTAACCGGTCGAAAAATGAAGGAACATTTCAAATATGGGATCAGTTCCGTTCACAATATCCTAAATTAACTACGACAGTTGCAGAAGAATTCAAATTTGTATTCGATTAGTTCAATATTTTCTTTTTGAATTATATTTCTCTAAAACAAAAACATACCTAAATTAATACACATAGTAAAATTTTCTTGTCGAGCATCGATTTCAGCTTTTAAACTTTGATGATTATTCATTAATAAATCTACTCCACTAACATCACGTGGTTTTAAACTATTATTCATTTGTCTAATCATTACATCCATCCACATATTTAAATCTCTAGTTAAATTAAAAAATCTATGTAAATCTTCATAATCATTTAATAAACGTTTTCGTTGATCAACAAATTGTTGTAATAATTTCCATTGTGTTAAAACATCAATTTCTTTTTGTTTTATTTCAGTTTCTTTTTCACCAGCATAACGTCCATTTAAACGTTTTGATTCTTGTTGTATACGTTGTATATCTTGTGCTAATAAAACTAATTCAGTTTCAAATTGTTGATGTTTACGTAATAATTGTTGTACACTTTGTTGATCACGACCAATTTCATCTGGTATAGCATTTTTACGTTCTTGCATAGCTAATAAAATTTCTTTACAATCATGTAAAAATTTATGTAATTCCCATGATGCTTTTAATGATTGTAAACGTGTTTCAATCATTTCTAATAAATCTTGATATGATTCATTTAATGTATCTTTTAATTCAGCTATTTGTGCTGAATCAACATGTCCATTAACAATTAAAAGATCAATCATTTCATTAGCATGTTGTAAACGTTCATTACCAATTTGTTCTGTTTCTTGTGCAAATGCAGCAAAACGATCAAGTAACATAGATACATGTTCAAAATCTTGTCCAAGTTCATGTGAACCAGCTATTAATTCTCTATCTGATATCCATTGTTCAAGATCATCAATTTCTCTATGTAAACGATAAAGTTTTAATGTTTCATCTAAACGTTGTCGTCTTTCAACAGATAAATCTTTTAAACTAGCATATAATTTATCTAATTGTGTTTGTCGTTTATTAATTAAATCATGATGTTCATTAATTAAATCACGTGATAAATTTGATTGTTCTAAATCTAATATTAAATTTTTAGCTTTATCACCTAATTCACGTAAAATATCACTATAATTTTCAATTGTTTGTTCCATTGTTTGTTGTTTACGTATAAATGTTTGTGTTGATAATTCATCTTTACCACGTTCTTCACTCATCATATATAATTCTTGTTCACCTAACCATGCTTCAGCTTCACTTAAATCATAATAATATTGATAAATATTTTCTAATAATTCAATATTTATACGACGTTGTTTAATTGTTTCTTTTAATTGTATATAATTATCTGATAATTGTTGTAAACGTTCATGAAATTCATTTTCACGTGTTGGATAATCTTGACTTATACGTTGACATTCTTTATGTAAATGTTCTAATAAACGTTGTTCATGATTTTCAATTTCTTTTAATAATGATTCATTTTTACGTTTTAATAATTGTATATTCATTAATGTTTGTTGTTTATTATTAAATATTAAATCAGCATATGTTTGTAATAAATGACGTTTTTCACTTAACCATATTTGTTCATCTTCAATATCACGTAAATATTGATGTAAATGTTTTTGTTGTTCTAAACGTAATTTTTTTTGTTCTAATGGTAATAAAAGTTTAGAAAATTTTTCTTCAACTTGTAAACGTTTTGTATCAATTTCTTCAGATTTTTCAGGTTCTAATTGTTTTAATTTTTCAGCTTGTATACGTAATTCATCAACTTGTTGTTGACGTTTTAATAATTCTTCTTCAATTGTTGTTTGTTTAAGTAATAAAAGATTTGTTGCTGTTAAATTATTTTCTAATGGTTCAAGTGTTGTTAATATTTGTCCATCAGTTAAATCTGTTGGTGTTGCTGTTGTTGTTGTTGCTGTTGTTGTTGTTGTTGTTGTTGTTGGTTCACCAGCATATAAATGTTTTTCAATATTAAACATAAATTCATCAAGATTTGTTATAGATTGTTGAAATAATTTTGAACGATTAGCATCAAATAAACGTTCACCTTTTTCACGTGTTATTTCTTCTAATTTTAACCATGAATCATCTAATTCATTAATACGTTGATCAATTATATTAAAATCAATTTGTTGTGGATGTTCATCTTGTAATTGTTCAGCATGACGTTTTAATGCTAATAAACGTTCTTTATTTGATGTTATTTCAGCTTGAAATGCTTGATGACGAAGATATTTTGTATGAATATTTGCTGTATCACGATATGTATCATCTTGAGCTTGTAAAGATTTCATATCAAGCCATTCTTTAAGATCATCACAATCTTGTATAAATTGAAAATATTTAAGAGATTCATGTAATTTATCTTGCATTTCAAGTGCAGTTTGACGATTAGCAGCATAACGATCATTAATTACTGAAGCACGAGATAATATACGATCACCTAGAAAATTAAAATAATCATTAATAAATACGAACTTCGTAGTTCGAATTCTATGCGAAAAAGTAGTAACTTTTTCTTCTAAGACTTCTTATATTACACGATTTAAGATCATGTCTGTAAATAAAACATTCGAGAGAGAGAGAGAGAGAGAACATGAAATTGTTATAATAATATTAGCGATACAAAGAATTTTATTTGATCATATGCAAAAAAAAGATAATAGAAAAGAAAAAGTTAAGTTTATAAATCTTATTTCCGTTTTTTTGTGGAATGTGAAGGTATAGATTTTTTCTTTACTTATACGCATACGTGCATCCAGCCTTGAAATTTTACTTTTCTACCTTTTCCATCAATCCGGAAGATTCGAGTTTGGTTCATATCTAATATATTTTAAGATTACTATTGAAATTAATGAAGACGATAGAGAAGAATGAATAGGATATGATCGAATTTTTTATAATTTTAACGATATCCTTATTCTACATTTATCATAATTTATGATTATAATAATAATATTAATATTCTAATATTGAATAGAATAATTTTGCATATTTACCTAAATAATGATTTTCTTGACATAAACGTTGAGCAAATGAACACACACCTTGAATTTTATCTTCATTAGCTGTCATTGTTGTAACAAAATCTTCATGTTTTTTAAGTAAATATTCAACATCATCAAAAGATTTTGGTTTTTGTTCTTTTTCTCTCGCTAAATAAGCTTCTTGATGATTTAATAAAATTTCTGCTTGATTAGAATCTCTAACAAACATTTGATATTGCATAGCTTCAGTTAACATATTTTTTTTTTGATGCCACATTTGATCAAGTTCATTCCAACCATCATCAAGTGCATTTAAACGTTCACGTAAAAATATATATTGTGGATCTGTTGTATCAGCATCACGTATAACACGATGACCATATTCTTTCATTTGTGCATAATCTGGACCATAACGATCAATTTCTTCTTTTATTGTTTGATGTTGATTTAATAATTGTTCAGCTTCATTTAATGTATTTGGTATATCTTCACTAGCAACTGATGTTTGTGTACGTGTTAACCATGCCGAAAAATGATCAAGATCACGAAGAAATTTTTGTAATTCAGCTGCTTCACCCATTGATTCTTCACGACGACGTAAAATTTCTTTTAATTCATACCAAACAGAATTAATTTGTCCAACTTTTGTACGTATATCATGTACTTCATCAGGATGATCTCTTTCTAATGTTGATGCTTCATTTTCTAATTGATCAAGTTTAGATTGTATTGCAGCCATATCACGTTCTAAACCACTTAAACGACGTTGCATTGTCATTACACCACCTAGATCACGACCTAAAATGATATACAAAAAAAAACAAAATAAAACATTTGTAGGACAGTATTCTGTTGAACAAAACTTGAGATTAATAGTAATTTTTTTGTTCAGTGACTAACTTCCAATAATTTTGCATTTTATATTTATTAATTCAAATAATTGAAATTATTTGATTTTTTGTTTGTTTTACAATTTAATATAAAATGCTTTTAGGTAGATTCGAACAGAATATAAATTCTTATTAGAATATTTACCTAAATCTTCAGTCGATTGTACAATACGAATTTTATCTTGTATCCATGATATTGTTTCATTACATTCAATATGAAATGTTTGTACACCAAATGTTGAACTTAAATCATCACGTTTTTTATCAACTAAACGTCTTAATTGTGCCCAATTATGATTTAATTTATTAATACGATCTAATATTTCTTGTGAATTAGGATGATCATTTTGTACTAATGTACGTGCTTGATGACCAACAATAGCTACTTTTGATGCTGTTGAATTCATATCACGTTCAAAACCATCAAAACGATGTTTAATTACTTCTAATTCTTCAATATCATTAACTTGTGTTGGATCTAATGTAGCTAAAAATCTTTCTTTTTCTTCAATCCATGCTTCAACATTATCAGCATCAGCTAATAAACGAAATAATGCTATAGCATCATGTAATTTTTGTTTACGTAATTTTGATAATTCAAGTAATTCAGTATAACGACGTTCAATTGATTGTAAACGTTGTTGAACATCAGATAATGTTTGTTTTTCAGGTGATAATGTTTGAAGATTATTTTGTTTAAAACCTTCAATTGTTTTATGATAATTATCTAATAAATCTTGTGTATCTTTATGTTTTTTTAATAATGTTTGAGCTGATAATTCATCACGACCAATATCTTCACTTGATACAAGTTTTAACATATCAAGCATCCATGTATCAATATCATCAGCATCAGAAAAAAATTGATAATAATCATGTGTTTGATTTAAATTTTGTGCACGATTTGATGACATTTCAATTAAATTATCCCATTTTAATTTTAACATATCTAAACGTTCATCAATTTTTTTTCCAGCAAAATGACCATGTTTTATCATTGTTTCACCTTGATTTATTAAATTTTCTAATTGATTATACCTTAAAATAATCAAAAAATAAAAACAAAAATAGATTTTTTTTTTGTTGTTATCGTGAGTAATACATTTGACAATGTTCTTTTTTACAACTTCATTTAAATTCAATATATGAATTATGTTATTTATTCAACAAATCTAAGATAATCTCATTCTCTCTATGTTTTGAATATGTCATAGAAGTGAATTATAAAGAAAATTGATCGAATTAATGGCTTACGAGAGAATCATTTCAATGGATAAATCGTTTTTTTCAGTTCGGAGTCTATATATAAGGTAGACTCCGGGGAAATATCAAAAGGATAAGTGTTTATAGATCTTCCTTTCAGACTTATAGACATATTACTGAAATTTTAAGCTATGGCATAACATGTACCGACAAATTGAATGATGGTATTTTGCCAACAGATAGATCTACTTGTGATTAGAAAGGGCTGAAACTTTAAGGTGAAAAGAATATTTTCTACATGAGCTATTGAATTTCCAAAGACTACTCATATCCCATGAAAGATATTAAAATCTCAGATTTTCTTGGAAATTCAATATCTCACGAAAGAAATACTCTTTTAAGTTGAAATTTTCAGAGCATTCTAATCACAAGTAGATATATCTATGAACAAAATTTCAGGTCAAAATACCGTCATTCGATTTGTTAGTATATATCATTGCCAGAGCTTCAAATTCCAGTTAATTGGCTATAATTTTGGAAGGAAGGTCTAAGGGTACTTAGCTTTTTGAGACTTTTCATATCTTATTGTAGTCTATGATATACATAGAGTCGTAGAATATTAACTTTGAATAATAATATAATATGTACATTTTGATATTCTATTTTTGATTTGTGAAAAAAATTTGTTCAATACTAATTTATACAACTTCAATCTTTTTAATTGTTCTTCTACTAAGCTCGTGTATACAAATATCGAATATCAAACAAAAAAGTTTCAGTGTTCAAAAAGAACATTGCTGACTATAAGAGATCGAACAATTAGCAAAAAAAAACCGTACTAGATATCGTAATCTCTAAAAAACATTTTATATTTTCTTCGGATTCTTAACAATGTTTATCATATTATAGATGATTTTACTGTTACACGATCTACTCAATTAATATGAAAATATGAATTTTATTATGAATAAATTTTACCTTGTTGTCATATCTGTTTCAACTAATTTATGTTTTCCAAGTAAACTATCTGTTGAATTAACATCATGACCCATATCAGGTGATGTCATAGTTTGTTGTTTTTCATCAATCCATAATTCAGCATCACCAATATCCGAATAAAATTTTGATAAAACTTTTGCTTGTTCAAGTAATTCACGACGTTTACGTGCTAATTCAATTAATTCTTCATAAGCTTTTTGTAAATTATGTATACGTATTTCAATTTCTTCTGGTGTTGCTGGACGATAACCATCAATATTAACATCAGGATTAAGATATTCATCAGCATCAGTTATAGCACGTTTTAAACGTTCATCAATAATATATATATCAGCTTCAATTAATGAATGTCTTTGAAGAAGATCATCAGCTGACATAATATATTTTTCAATATCATCAGATTTTAATCGCCATTTTAAATCAGTTATCCATTCAAATATATATTGCATTTCCTATGAAAATCAATTTTAAAAAAAAAAATGTTTTTTTTTTTTTTTTTTTGAAAATTATCATACTTGAAAAACACGTTGTAAATTATAAGCAAGTTCAAGACATTGTCGACGTTTAGTAACTAAACTAACTAAATATTCCCAATGCATTTCAACATTCTTTTTTCGTGCTTCAATTGTTGAATAATCATGATAATCTTCTGTTTTAAGTTCATTTGCAATAGCCATTATATTTTGAAGACGTTCTTCAAATGCAGCTATATCAGTTTGAATAGCTTCTTGTTTTTTAAATGCAGCTTCAACTGATGTTAAATCTGTACCAAATTGATCACTAATTTCAAATAATAATTAAAATAGATTCAATTAAATCAAATAAATACAACAAAGAAAAATCTCCGCTAATGTATCAGTTACAATTTACAGTAGAATCACTTAGGTTCAGAGTTGCCGATTATTTTTTTTGTTAGAGGTGGGAGGAAATAAAAAAATTCAGCAGAAAATCCTTTCATCCTCGGAATGTTAGCAGTGATAAGGGAAGGAAAGAAGAACAAAACCACCGTGACTTGGTTCCTCCCACAATAGACCACCTATCATTAGGTCGTCCTCCCTCCAATTCCATTCACCTCGCAATGACATTATCTGCTTATTTTCATATCACTTTCTGTCAGAGAAAGGCAAATAGTGTTTTAAAATCAAAGTTACCATGAAGCTGTAAAAAATTAGCAGAAAGTCAAATATTTTGGAAGAACCTTGGTCAAGTTATTTCAATTTTCTGAAGAACTAGTAACAAATGTATATTATATCCTATTGATTAGATAATAAATGACAATAACTCAAAGATAATATCTCAGTTCGAGTATACCATATACTTTCAGTTCTAATCAACAGATACTACTGATATGTAACTTTGACACTTCATATGTTTAATAGTCTTGATCGTTTTTCTTTTATAAGTACAAGAATAACTAACAATGAAGCATTCTTAATCATTAGATATTGCTTGAATTGTTATTGTAAGTATGATTAAGTCTCTATGAGAATAAGAAAAGTCTACGTACATTTTCTCCTGGGTAAAAACAAAATAACTTCGGAATTTATTGTCGTGCAATGACTATGCTAGATTAATTACAATTCCCAATACGCCAAAGTTTTATAGTGGCACAACAGTGTCTGGCATACTCTAGTTGATGAATATTATAGATATTATTATTTATTTATTTATTTATTTATTTATTCAAATATTTAATTGATTTAACTATTTCTCTATTCGAATTAGATGAATATTTTCTATGTTTATATATACTCGTCAATCTGTTTTCTAGGACTAAGCAAAAAAAAAAAAAAAACAAGGCCATGCCCAACATTATTTATTTACCTTGCAACAAGTTTTTCACTATCTGTTAACCATTTTTCTCTTAAACCAGCTTTTCGATTAAATTTTGTTGCTAATTGTTCTAAACGTTCTTGTCGAAGAATTTCTTCTCGTAAAGCTAATTCTCTTTCATGTTCAGCACGTTCAAGATTTTCCCAAGCACGATTTATATCTGATATCATTTTTCCTTCACGTGGTTGATATGGTATTTGTTGATTAGCACGTTCTTTACTTTGTAATGTAAATAATAATACTTCTAAATTTCCTTTTTCAGCAAATCGTCCTGGTTTATCCATAACACGATAACGATTAAATTCAACAAGTTTTTCTTGTACACGTAGAAGTGAATTTGGAAATTGTCGATCATTTAATAAACGTATTGTTTGTTCAATCCATGATAATAAATCTGATACTAAACGTTCATATTCATGTGCCATTTTTTCTGAATCAAGTGCTGAACCAATAACTTTAGCTAAACGTCTACCTTGTACACTATCATTTTTCATTTTAGAAAAATAATGATATAATGTAACAATATATGTTATTATAGATTTTTCATCAATATATTCAACATTAATATCTTCTGGATCAAGTAATCGACTTATACCTAAACGTTTTTCACATATATCAAATGCTAATTGTAAATTATGATTTGGATTATCTTTTGTTAATGTTTTAAATTGTGGTATTAAATCAGGACGATGTTTATGTATTAAACCACAAAATGCTAAACCATCTTTCCATGATGTTGTAAAATTTCGTACATTTATATTTGGATAATCAGCTGTTTTCATTTGACACCATAATAATAAAGCATCTTTAGCTGATTTTGTTTCTGTTGATTCATATTCTTCAATAGTTATATCTTGAATTTGAAAACGTAATATTATTGTCCATATAAGACCAAGAATTAATGATGAATTTCCATCGACAATATCATGAGCGCTAGAAAAATAATTATATTAAAATATCAAGAATTCTTTTCTTCAAAAGGAACTGAACTCGATTCGATTTGATCTTTAGTTTCGATCTTACAGATTTCTAGATGTTATTTTATTTTAAATAACCATGTCATATGTTAGTTTAAACATATCGGTGATATGTTTTACATCCATAGAAAATGAAATATTCTCTAGT
Organism: Rotaria sordida; assembly: GCA_905250125.1. Taxonomy (NCBI): domain Eukaryota; kingdom Metazoa; phylum Rotifera; class Eurotatoria; order Philodinida; family Philodinidae; genus Rotaria; species Rotaria sordida. Next base: position 8,801 of record CAJNOL010002535.1, on the reverse strand, counting down.
ACTGTTATATAATAACATGTAATTTATTATTTTCACTTCATGAACATCTAGTCAACTATCAATAATTCAACGAATGATAAAAACAATTGTTTAATCATTCGACATGTTCAAAATCATTTCGTTGACTTCAGTAGTAATATTGTCGAGAATTGATATCGTACATCAATCATTTTGTTCAAAGATATTCTCATCAAATTTTATAATTCTAATTTACTATATCATTAAAATCTATTTGTTGAAATTGTCTTCTCATGAATATTTAAAGTCTACAATAAGAAAAAATTTGAATTCATATTAGAATACTTGTTGAAATCTCTAATGTTATATTTAATATGTTTATTAAAATTTTTCATCACATGATTTCCGAAACTTCCGTTTAGTAACTAACATCTAATAGATTTTATGTTAATATAAAAAATTACATACCCAATATTTTCTAAATGAACATGTTGTTCTTGTAAAAACATAATAGCTTTATCAACATTTTCTAAACAATGTATACGCATTTTTCCACGTGTTGCTTTTGGTAAACGTTCTCCACTTAAAATTTCTAATAAACGAATTAACATTCGTCCATCAGCTAAATCAGTATATAAATCAGTTATACGACAGCCAACACGACTTAAATGTGAATTAACCCATTTTGTAAATGTTTTTTTTTGTACATGACCACGTTCATCAGCTAGAACTTGAATACGTGTTCGTTCGAACATACGTGCTGATGAATTACATTCATCTTGACCAGCTAAATCAAAATCAGCTGCTATTTGATCAATATTAAAATTATTTTGATCTTGTTGAGAATCGTGACCATTAGTTTGAGGATGCTGAATGCCGTTAGCTGTTGCTGACGACATGTCGAAACTAAATAATGAATTTATATATATATATATATATTCTTTATTAATAAAAATAAGACGAAAAAAAAAAAAAAAAAGGAAAGATGCATACATGCAAGTATAACTAACCTAAAGAAAAAAAAATCGATTCTCCTGAGAAATTGCAACTGTTGCAAGAATGATCCATTGCGAATCTCTCATTCTCTCTCTCTCTCTCGTTTTTTTTTCTCTGACTGGTTAATATGAAAACAATGGTTCTTTATGAATAAAATGAGTAAGGCATCAGCTATTTCTTTTTTTTTTTTACATAAGCACTAACACTACAATCATGCCGGGAGTAGAAAGAAGATTAATTGTGTCTGTATGTTTTTCTATGTATATAGAAACAAAAGAAAAAAAAAAGAAATTCTATGCCAGCTCGACAAACATACTGATCATATTGTTACTCAACTATGGCAAGAATTAGCATCGGAGTCTTTCTTTTTTTTTTTCGTTCAAGGCAAATGTACGCGCGCGCTTCCTTACTAAGCTTGATCTTGATGATAGGATGCCGTATCGACCATATTTGTTGTCTCTATTATAGTTAGACATCTAACGATGCATTATTTGCCTATGTATATAGAAGTGGTTGATATTCTCTTTTTTTTCTTTCTTTTTCTCTCCTATTCATATTCATTTTGCCTGATTGTCCATCGGTCAGACGGTTATCTTAGGGGTTGAGAAAGAGAATAGAAAGCCATATCGTTCATATTTTATCTATCCTTATTTCTACTTGCAGCTGCAGCGATGGCGATGGTGTTAACAATCATTTGCGTTCATCGCTCTTCTATTCTCTCTTGCCGTTCAAAGGTGGTGGTGATGGTGGTGGTAGTGGTAAACTTAGTATTGCATTCTTTTCTCTCTTTCTCGTTCGCCTAGTCTGTGTTCTGTTTCTTCTTCTTCTTCTTCTTCTTTTTTTCTTCATCGTCCGTTCGTCGTTGTTCTCTTTAGCTGAGAGGAATACTAAAATGGTACCAATATTATTACTATGATGACTACTGCTGTAGCAGCCGTGCAGCACAGCATATATATTTTTTTTCTCTCATGGAGAACGAATCGCGGTTTTCTCTTTCCTTTTCTTGCTCTGTGTGTGTCGTTCTCTCGGATTAACGCGTTCTTTGATACGTATAACAACATGAAGGAGAGAAAAGAAGACGACCGCAAAGAGTAGAACTGATTATTGCCGACTGTGTTCAGTTGTCGTAACTTACCAATTCTAATTGCATATAATCAAATTGTGTATTACCCTGTTGCTCTCTCTTTTTTTTTTGTTTCTCTCTATACTTAGTAGTACGTCAATGAAACTTCAATCAATAATTGATTCCATGATGATAGATGAATTCAGTTTTGTTTGATATCTCTTATCATATTCTTTTATTGGTTATGGCTAGCTTGTAAAATCTAAGATAATAACACACTGTATCTAGAGCGATCGATCGATTGATTGATCGAAGAAAAGAAAGAAAAAAAAAAATACTAATAATGCTGTATGTATGTATGTATGTATATACATTAGGGGCATTGTTTTAGGTCAGAGAACTAAACGGAATGAAATACACGCATCTTTTATATATAGATATTAAATACATGAACTATTATAGTATAATATAATAATTTGACCTTATCCGGAGGCTAGATAACAAATAAATTGAATTTCTTACCTCGTCGACATATTGAACAAGAATAGTAGATGTGTGTGTCCTATACTCAACAAGTAAAAGAAAGACAAGAGATCAAAATCTACAAAAAAAAAAACGATTGAAATTAATAGTAATTTGATAAGTTTTAGTGCGATCAACCAGAAAAAAAGAAGGACTCAATCGATCATTGATCGATCGATGAAAATAAACAAACAAACTTTTCCTGACTATTTCTTCGTTCTTCCTTTCTTGTCTTCTGTCTTTAGTGATGCATCATCACTTTCTATGAAGTATTGAACAAAAAAAATTAACCAATAAAATTTTACTTAAAAATTATTAATATTTTAATATTTTTCTGTTTCAAATATTTTTATTTATGAATTTCATATTTTTGTAAACGATTATTATTTCTTTTTCTCACTAACGACCTCTATGACTTTTCATTGGTGAATCCATCAATTTAATTTAGTGGATAAAAAATGAGAGTTTTTTTTTTTCATAAATCATATTTTGAACGTATGATAAAAACCAGTTCAAGAGTTCAATTTCATTTTTGAATAAACAACTTCAAAGAAGAATTACGAATTAGAAAGAAAATCTAAATAATCTATACAGGCGAATATAGTGTTTCTCTTGTATACTTGACTTGCTTGAAAATAATATAAATGTCCGATATGCAGGAATCAAGATCAAATTAAATATAAATCTAGGCAAGATCGAACTAGAGAAGATATAATAGCTAGATCTTTTAGTACAAATGTCATAGTGAATGTTTAATTGTTAGTCAAAAAATTAATTTTTTAAAATAATTAAATTAATTTTCTAGCAAAATGTACTGCGTACAAAATATAAATTTAATTTGATTGAATAATGCATAAAAATGAGAAAAACAAAACAATAACACAGTCATTATCATTTACGATGAATTTTGACAACGAGCAGTTTTAGTGATTGATTCGATTGTATTTGTTGTTTACTTGAATTTTGATGTAACTCAAATATGTCACGTACAATGCATTGTACAGAATTCTTTTTTTTTTCAGTCGATCGATATATTTATGAAATATCACAAAATGTTTTATAGATTTCTATTTTATAATCAATATAGAAAATTTATTTGAATATTTTTTTTTTCTATATAATGTAATACGATATCGCCATGTAAACTTGGATATAATAAAAAAAAAAGTCGTTTCATTGGCCGGCAATATCTAATGATCATTAACAAGATTAATATAAAATAAAACGGAATATTAGCAATTTACAGAATATCAATTCATTGATTAAACTTTGCATTTGTTTTTTTAATTTAACGAAAAATAATTGCATTGGTTCGGTTTGATTTAGTATGTTGTTAATGATTGATATTAATTTTATATGTCTTTCAATAGCAAACTAATTAAGAAATCATTTAGTTTCATTGAGAAAAAAAAAAGTAATTTTAATTTATATGTTTTTCTGCATCAATATATATGTATTCATATGTGAAATATTCACTTTACTGTCGTTTCATGTTCTCAAAGTTATTGACATCATTATGCTACACTTTTTGAACATAGAAGTACTCTTATTACAACTTCTCTTTAATTGTTTTTCTTTGCCAGATTTGTGGAAAAAAAGAATATTTCAGAATAACATTTTTGTTTTGTATTTTTTTGTTAGAAGAACAAAACTAATTAGAAGTGACATATTCTTTTTTTTTTAAGTCGAAATACTTCAATTATTTACTTCTATTTAATTTATATATACATTACTAATCTCATTTGAATTAAAATTTGATGAATAAGAAAACAAAACAGAGACTTACAGATGATAAAAAGCAATTTTCTTTATTATTGATTCTTTCTCTGAAGGAAGGTGAGTTTAATCCTACTTTAAGTATATCTGTTCGCAACAATAGTACGAACTTTTCAGTACAAAATACAGCAAATATACGAATGAACGAATAATGTTTCAAGTTATTATGTATTCATCAAATTCATGAATATTAGCTTGTTTTTCATGCACGTATAAACCTCTTGATAATTTAGGTATGTATTAAGATATCTATGATGGTGATTCCAATGTTGTATGTTAATCTAATCTGCCTGCACATCAAGTAGATATGCGAGGATTAATCAGTTGATATATTACATTGAATTTTCGAATTTAATATAAGTTAATAGTAATATTTAATTTAAAAAAAACAAGACTCTATTACGTTCTTCTACTAGTTAGAATCACTGTATCAGCTTGAGCTGTAGTGATTTAAACACCAACTGGTGTCATTACAACTGCTCGAAGAGTAATTACTCATGTCAATTTCACATAAAATTATTCTATCAATTCTTTATCGAATAAAATTTTTTAATATAATATAGTCAAAAAGATTCTATTTCATATATATTAAAGTTAACAAATATTTGTCCATTATTCTGTGTCATTTGACGATGAAGAGCAGTCATTCAAATAGCAATTGGTGTTTAGAACATGAATAATGATTTCTGTTATTGCTAATCTATTTGTTCAGGTGCTTCAGAAAATGAATAGAACCATATATATGTAATCATTTTTCTGGTACTAAAAATTTGAGTGATTATATCATAATATGGAATGACATTTGATGGTCATGTGATGTCAGTGAAAGTCATCTTACGAGTACTAATGCAGTAGTAATCATAGTCGATGATTTTATCTATGCTGGAAGCAGCACATCAATGCATTCTATATTACATCCAATGTCAAAGTATGTTTTAAATCTTCTTATCTCTCAACAAATTATATTGTCATATATCTTTTATTCATGTAGTTTCATCTATACGTATCAAACAGCAGCTAAAGCGTGTAACATTACACTCGCTATTGTGGGTAACTGTCATACGTAATCGAGCTTGTATTGGTAAATTAAAATTATCTGAGTCATTATAATGACAAGAAGCTTTGTTTTTTTTCAAGTGTTTCTATTAATGAAATATCAAATTAAGTTGATCGTGTTGCTCTCGTGTGAATAATCCAAGAGATTATATTATCAGTTTTATTACTACATCAACTATTTACATGAGCAAAATAGTTTTAGATTCTGTCGCTAGAATAACTAATCAATTATATATTATATTTATCATGAATAGTAACAGATGATCAGACAAGAAATCAAATTAATACTTTCAATTTTTTTCTAAAGTATCCGTGTTTACACAAATTGATGAGATATTTTGTACTACTTCTATTGATCAAAGAAGACTGGCAGATTCACAAAATTGTATTAATTTTTTGTTGTCGGCTATTCTGCGCTTAATTTTATTATTCTAAGACTTGTATATGGTATGTTATCTTCGATTTGCATTATAATGCTAGCGATGTTCTATTTTACTACATTTAATAAGATATTCAATCCAAAATATTTTGCGGCAACTGTTTGACAATGTAATTTTGCCAATTGAATAACTTCTCGTCAAGCATAATAAATAGAATAAAATGTTACATTTACATTTCATGTCTAAGATATTATTCTTTTGAACTAACATTACTTAATCCAATTATTGTAGAGTAGAATGTACGAATTAGTCTTCTTAATTAATTATCATTTTTATATGAAATTACGATCTACTTTCTATTACAGTCTATGTAGAGTACTGAACAGTGTCTGTAGATGTTTGGTTACTTATTTGTTATACTTATTAGTAGACAAAATAATATAGGCAATATAAGATGGATTAAGAATGTTATTAGTACAAAAAAACAAAAAAACTTATGTCAAATTGATATTCGAAAATAATATTTGTTCTTATATTCTCTTTAGTTAGTCAAACATTTCATCTAATATTATATATGTAATTTCTCATTTTTTTTAGAAATATAAATACTAATCAACATGGTCATGTTCTTTTTTTTAGAACAAATAATGTAAAAAATGTTCGAACTTACGATATATAATGTGAATATTTTATTTCAGTTTTCTCCACGGGAGCATATTTAACTAGATTTGCATTTTTGATTTTAATTTCTTGGAAGAATAAGCAATATATTGAAAATCAAGATCTCCTTGAAAAAATTCTATTTTCATTTGATTAATCGAAATTAAAATAAATGTATGAAAGAATAATCTTGCAGTCAGATATTTTATAGACAATATGATTTTCTTGAAATGTCGTTTTTCCCCCAAAATTTTCGAAGATTTTCATTACCTTCTGCTTAAAAATTATTTTTTCTTTTCAATAAAAGTGGAATTTCTGTGTTAATGCTTTTCTGACTGTGCATCCTAGATTTCTCGAAGGAGCTTCATTGTAGTTAATGACTTTTTTCTTTGCTTGAAAGAGTATGCAAAATTGCAGTGATTAACAACGCCTGGTTTTTTTAATATTATATAAAAATACACTTCTTTAAATAGACGAGCATTTTTTGAGAATTTTCCGAGGTACTGAACTTGCTATCCTTTTTCTCCGCATGAAAAGTAAGAATTTACCAACAATGTTACATACATAGAATGAGGATTCACAGAGATAACTTCTACTATATATAAGTCACAACAAATACAAGTTGATATTAAGGTTATATTCATTTGAAGAAAACAATGTATAAATGTTGAAATTACAATTAGTGATTTAGACATGACGATATTAAGAAACTATATTTTAAAAAAAAATAAGAGTTCATTGTATAGAAAAATGAAAAAAAAAACTTTATATTAAAATTATAATTCTACATTATATTAATTAAAGAAAATATTTGGATGTATGAGAAAAATAATTCATAAATGAATATCAAACAATTCTTTTTGCTCAATTCATGATTATTCTATCTAGTGTTTATCATTATTTTCATTATTTAAATAAGTTGGATTAGAATAACTTTGATCTGTTATTGTTATTTGACGTTGTTTTAGATCAATTGATGATAACGTCGCCATTTCATATGGTGGTGTTTGTTCTTCATCTTTTTCTTTTATCTATGATAAACAATAAATATTAAATAATCAAAATTTCATTTGACTTACTTGAATAGAATCTGTTTCATAACGAACACCAAATCGTAATTTAGATAAGATTTTTTCAGGTAAAAATGGAAAAAGAATATCAAATACAGGTATCATTAATTTCGGATCAATATCTTCTGGTTTTCTAAAACCTAATAAATATAATTATTCTTTATCATTTTATATATTTTATTTTCTTCTTAATTCTACCTGTAAAATAACTAACTACTAAACTAACAATTACTGCAGTAAAGATTGAAAACATTGTATACCAAAAATAACTCATACCATAAAATCGAACTAATGGATTTTTTCTACATTAAAAACAAAAGAAATATCGTAATAAAATCAATTGTTACTATCTTAAAATAATTCAACAAACTTGACAATTTTGTGTATAACAGTTGTCATTGTTGTAGTTTTACTCCATGTTGATGAATAAATTGTAGTATTGAATAATGCACTCATAGTTTCATTTACTTCCAAACAACCATCAATACGTGTTGGTAAACGAAATGAACGCATTTGATGTCGAAGTATTTGTGAACCAAAAAAAATCCATATTTGAACCAATACACTTACAATTAAAGCAACTAATGCACCCTAAAATTTTTATACTTTTTCTTTTTTGAATAAAAAAAAAAAAAACTTTCAATAATACCATTGAATTAACCCAAGGAAGAAAAAATCCAATCATAAAAATAGCACTTATAGGTCCAGCTAGAACACCAAATAAAGATAAAGCTGCTTGAAGAAGATTACCAAGTAATGAAACAAGATAAGTTATTAATATACAAACAACACCAAAGACAAGTGCTAAAACAAAATAATTTCAAATAAATAAATTTGTTTATTTTTTTTATTTTTATTAAACTTACATAACATTTTTGAATACCAAACATCTTGTTTATCAGTCATTTCTTTTCGATAAAAAAATTTTATTATATCAGAAAGAACAACTGCTGCTAAACTATTCAAACCCGATGATAAAGTACTAAAAGTATTATTATAGAATTTAAAATTCAAAAGAATTAAACTAAATTTCTAATTTTACCTTAATGCACCACTAAATACACATGCAAGAAAAATACCTGGTAAACCTTTAAATCGTTTTAATGTTTCCATAACAAATAATGGATAAAGCTACAGAAAAAAAGAAAACATTTTTGTAATCTTCAAGAAACAAAAACAAAAAAAGTATACTTGATCTGTCTGTTTTATTATTCCAGTTTTTAGTGGATCACAAGCATAATATTTTGCAAACATAACAAGACCAACACCACAACAAAGTGAAAGAATAAATATTAAACCAACTAAATTAAATAGTAATGC
>CAJNOL010002534.1:0-34451 GCA_905250125.1 Rotaria sordida | reverse complement strand
GATGTGAATGTGGGTGTGGGTATATGTGTGAGAGAAGAGAAGTTCATGCCCACACCCACACCCACACCCACACCCACACCCATCCACACACCACACCCCACACCCACACCCACACCCACACCCACACCCACACCCATCCACACACCACACCCCACACCCACACCCACACCCACACCCAAACCCACGCTCAGAACGCCGAGAACTGGTACCCAAATCAAAAATTTACATTTCATCGGTATCGAGTAGGGAACCAAAACAAATTTTAACGGGATCAAGACCGAATTTCGAGATTATATGATGTCCATTGTACTAGTAATTTTCAAGTAAACTTTTCTTAATTCATAAATCAAGTTCTTACTGTCATACTAGTATCTTGTAATACAAATAAAAAAACAAACGTATCTTTCCGTTTCATGAACAACGTGATTAATCCACTTCACCGATACTTTTTTTAAGAAAAGATTTAGAAAATAATGTAAAAGGTTCTTATACAACGGAGAAATATTTCAATAAAATTCGCAAGTTAATTAGTAACAAGAAAGTCTAAATAATATTTCGTTACCATAGTCTTATGAGCTACCGAATCATGTTCTCGTGTCTGTTTTTAAAATACTTTTCTACATATTATAGTAATTTTTTTTGTCTAAATAATTGAGTTTTGAAGTCCATAATAGGTCTGAGAGACAGACACAGACGGAGATCTACTTAATGGATTCAAGATTCTAAACATTAGAGCAATATGGAGACATGTTCTTCACCAAAACGAATCTGAACATAAGCTAGAAATACGAACATTCTGCTATATACCGTTATGAAAAGATCTTTGACTAAGCTGATAATCTTGCTCAATATATTCTAACGCGTTGTGCCATCGAAAGTTATGACTAACGTGGTACTAATAGCTTTACACTTTGGGAAGCATTTAGCGCTTTATAAATTTTTACTGGCATGAGCCCATGCATACTGCACGGTTGTTCTGTCCTTTCACGCAGTAACAGCCATATAGACACTCCACATTGTGTATATAGATAGCCCACGACCTCATACTCTTACATGACACATATTTTGATACTTCATTAGCTTTCGGGCCTATAACCTTATATCCCCTTGTAGCTCTTGTAGTATTATCCCCTCATTACCTTACTCCCTTCAGGGTCTATGGGTACCCTCCTATAATAACTCTTGAGAGACTATGCGATACCCCTGTAGGATGACTCTTGAGAACCTATAGGTCCTCCAATATAATGACTCTTGACGGCCTATGGTTACCTCCATAGGATAGCCCTCGAGGGCCCATGGGTGCACCCATATAATAGGCTTTCAGGACTTGTTGGTACTCCCACACAATGGCGCTTGAGGACCTATGAGTATCCCCATAGGATAACACATGAGGGTCAATGAGTGCCCTCATAGAATAGCACTTGAAGACCCATGGGTACCTCTATAGGATAGCCCTTGAGGACCTATGGATGTTCCCATATAATAGCTCTTCAGGAACCATGGGCACCTCCATAGGATAGCCATTGTGGCAAGGGGGAAACAGCAGAGACTTCGGCCGTGAAGTCTCATGAAGTCTTGAAAGTCTTTCGAAGCCTTCTGAAGTCTCTTGAAGTCTTATGAAATCTCTTGAAGTCTTATGAAGTCTCTTGAAGTCTTATGAAGTCTCATGAATTCTCATAAAGTCTTTTGAAGTCTCTGAAGTTTCATAAAGTCTTATGAAGTCTCATGAAGTCTAATAAAGTCTCATGAAGTCTTATGAAGTCTCATGAAGTCTCATGAAGTCTCATGAAGTCTCTTGAAGTCGCTTGAAGTCTAATGAAGTCTCATGAATTCTTCTGGAAGTTTTGAAATACATTTAGTGCATGAAGATTCATAAGAAACTGATGAAATTGTCTTGTTTTCGATGATCTTATTTTAGCAGAAAGGTGAACCTTTTATTGTTTTTTTTCAATGTGCTGGAAAAAATTCAAGTTTGTTGGATCTTAGAAAACATGATAGTTAATAACTGAATGCTTTTTGAATGAAATGATTTATTTTTATAAGAAATGTGTCCATCTATTCGATGTCAATCTTATGAAGAATTTTATTCCTTTTTGTTTGTTTCTATCACTTGTGATAATCTATCAGCCGATAAACGGCTAGCTTTGTCGGTCAATAAGCAACCAGCCGTTTGCTTGTGTATAGATTTAGTCTTGTTATTTATTTTCATCTGAAAATAGTAGTTTTTCAATGCTGGATTAATCGAATCTAATACACGCGTACCAGTAAAGATTATTTTCTCTGTTTTAATTTCATCAACGCTTTGTGTCATTGCCATATCTTTATTCCAGATATAGATATACTGCGAGAAACAACTCTCAGAAACTAGAAACACCTTTGTAATCTCTATATGATAAGTTTTGTTTTTTGCATGTTATAGAAGTTTCATGTAATTTCTATAAGGTTTTTTGATACGCATGGAATCTGCCTCTTGAAGTCTTGTGAAGTCCTATGAAGTTTTATGAAGTCTAGCGAAGTCTTGTGAAGTCTTATGGAGTTTTGCGAAGTCTGGCGAAGTCTTGTGAAGTCTGATGAAGTCTTATAAAGTCTCAAGAAGTCCTACAAAGTCTGTGAAGTCTCATGAAATCCGTAAAGTCTCATGAAGTCCGTGAAGTCTCACGAAGTCTGTGGAGTCTAACGAAGTCTTTGGAAGTCTTTTGAAGTCTCATGAAGTCCCATGAAGTCATACGAAGTCTTATGAAGTCTTGCGATGCCATTTGAAGTCCTATAAAGTCTTCAGAAGTCTTTAGAAGTCTTTTGAAGTCTTGTGAAAATATGAAGTCACTGCGGCTGAAGTCTGTTGAAGTCTGTTGAAGTCTTGAAGTCTTGAAGTCCGCTGTTTCCTCCTTGCCTTGAGGACCTATGGGTGCCCTCATATAATAGCACTTGAGGACCCATGGGTACCCCTATAAGATAGCCCAAAGCCAAATCCAAATCTAAAATACACAAATCCAATAACCAAATCTAAGTCTTGTACACAAATCCCAAAACCAAATCTGAGTCTTGTACACAAGTCCCAAATCAAATCCAAATTCAAATCCCAAATCCCAAACATAGCTACAATCCTGAGTTCAAATCCAAATCCAAATCCGAATCCAAAGGATTTGGTCACTGTTACAGTGCATATGTCTCGATTCTTTATTTTCTCTCCTTTCGTTATATGATATATGTATTCACATATATCGTATGATATCATCTCATCTCTTTTCTGACCTCGATTAACCCTTGTATTCCTTTTTCTTTTATTCACGTCACTTATATATATACCGATGTTTTTCTCTAAATAAACGAGCCGGTATAAACCGAAACATCGCTCCGCATACATCACTCTAACAGTCACAAATCCCAAATCCACTCAAGATTTGTTGCACCCCTACCCACACCCACACCCACACCCACACCCTTTCGTGGATTGTGAGTTCTGTTTTGCTATTTCAGATGATTTTACTTGGGCCTTCATTTAGGTTTCTAAGTATTCGTGCAGCAATACGAGTTTATTCTTTTTAGTCGACATCTTTATTGTCCTGGTATCTATGAATTTTGAACAAATGTTCCAATATGCAGTTATCAACTAACTGGAGAGAAAATCAAATAGTTTAACGGTAGAATAACTGACCGGTTATCGGGAGATGTAGGTTCGATTCCTGCTTTGATTTTATGATCTTTCTTTACAAGTTATTCGTACTTGTTTAGACATATCCATGTGGTTGCATCTTGCTCAAATTCTAAGATATATCCGTGGACAAGAGATATGACTATTTTGCTTTCTAACTCGTATAATTTTACAGTTTCAAACTCACTCTTAAAAGTTGATACACGTGGTTATGAACCAGATGAATTGACTGTACGTTTATTAGATGATAATTTGTTAGTACAAGGAAGAAAAAAATCATCATCATCGAAATCAACAGACAGTAAACAATTTGGTCAAAGTATTCGTTTACCTGATGGAATTGATAAATATAATGTTACAGCACAAGTTATGGATGATGGAATGCTTTTTATTGAAATACCATTAATTAATTCATCAATGTATCGATGATAGAACTTTTGATATATATAAATATAAAAGAAAATTTAAGAATAAATCGATCAGTTTTTGTTAGAATTTGAAAATAAAATTATTCTTTTAGAATGCATCAGGCACAAATGTAATGATACCATATATTTTATGTAATTAGAAAATTGCGATATTGTTCTTTTATTGAACTTGTTTCAATTCCATCATTGATTAATTTTGAAGAAAAGAATATTATAATTCTGAGAAGTTCAAAGTTAACAGAATTCTATTTATTTGAATAACTATTAATAAATGAACAAAAGCAAACGGTTCTGTAAATCGCAGGAGGTTTTTGTTGAAATGCTCTGCTCGACAGTGATCATACCGATAAGATAATCTAGTTGACTATCATCTGCTGTAACGCGTCCATGCATTGATCGCGTAAGGCAGTCAATACGCTCGCAGGAATGAGAGGATAGGCACCGCCGAACATCATCGTCAAAACACCATTCACCGTCTGAATAATAGTGAAAGGAAACGCGGATCGAAGAAGATTCATGAATGGAGTCATGGCGGTGAGCTGCCACGGACCGTACTGTTCAACGAATGGCAAAACACCCCAACTGGACGTGCCATATGTTGGCATATAAGCCATATTGATTGGATCCAGCATCATTTTGTAGGCCTTCGCTGTGATCATACCACACCCGAGTACTTGATCGGCGTCGACGCACGCATTCGTATGTTGACCATAGGTCTGCGCCAACTGCCACGAACCTTCGAGCGTCTTGGGCGCAGTGCTTACACGCAGACCAAATGGCGCAATGCCAGAAGCGTGGTAACTCAAATCGTGATTAGGAACTGGCGGTACGCAACGTCGTCGAGTATCGGCGCTCAGCGTAATGATCATGATCGTATCTTGGTCATCTTTGACTGGTACCAAACTAGCTGCTGCCGATATGACAGCGCTGGTCACAGCGGAGGTTACCGTTACGCCCTCCCGGCGACATCTAGCGAGTAACTTGGTCGTCATTTCTTTGTTCAAAACGCCATAAACGACTTCCGTATGGCAGTATTTATCCATCTCATCGATACTGTAGTCGACTTCGCCAAGGGGCACTCTTGCAATCGGTAATCTGTTAGTCATAAATGTGTAGATTGTGGAGAAAAGGAATCGACTCAGCGTGAACACTCGGTTCACGGCCGATAGACTGTTTCGAATAGCATTCTCCATCGTCTCCGGCCAAGGTAACGATTGCTCGCATGCATGCCCGGTCTCGTCTGAGAGAATATGCAGCAGTTCGTGAGCAGCGTTACTCAAAGACAGGCCATCACAAATGCTGTGCTCACACATGAGTACCACCTCGCGAAATCCATTCGCGTCTTCTTTATCGTCCGGATCCTAAAACAGCCCTCGTGTGTCGCCTTTACTCCGATCTCGCGTGGTCGGACTCTTACCTGCAGCAGCCACAGCTTAGCCAACGGATCATCAATGTTGATTGGTTCCTTTTCTCGCTTGGGCCATTCCTGCAGCCAAAAACTGGCACGTTCCTCACGCTTGCGTGCTACCTCTTCCACAGGCAGTCGTAGCGTTTCGTCTTCTTCGAGCACAAAACAGTCGCGTTTGGTCGGGTGAGTTCGAAGACGGCTTCGTAGGGCAGGATGGCGACGTTGTAGACGAGCAACGGCCCTGTTCAGTTGTTCCAGAGAGATGTACGGTCCTTGCAGGTGAAGAACTTCTCCCAATCGGCTGAGACCATGAAAGCGTTGTGTTAGCTGAATCAGAGCATTCTCCGTGGGACTGCACACGTGCTGTTTAGGATCAGCGTCGGGCGCTTTTTTCCGAAGACAACGGAGCATGGTGTGAGGTGACGAAGGCCACAATCTACAAGCACAAGTCTAGCAATAAAATCATCGTCGACTATAGATTCGCAGAGCGCACGAGGCTAGTCGGATTAATACGAGTAGACATGCGGAATACCATTTACGAGAATGGTAGTGATGTTGTTCGTTGACAACTTTTCTCGAACGACTATTTTGTCGACAAGACATTTGTGGACATGGAACTTTGCTGGCAAGACATCGATCGGCATGGAACTTTGTCGACCGATGTTTAATCGTCAAGTTTTAGAAAAACAATCATGCCTATGGAGGGTGAGTGAATGTTTGTAGTTGGGAGAAAATGTGGGGAACCGGTGAGGATGTCGGTGTGGATATGTGGCGTTACCAACAAACACATTCATTCTCGACTTCACACTCTTTACGAAGATCCTTTTCTAATGTGTAGATGTATCCATGGAATTGGATCATAGGTTTGCTTTTTTCCGAAATACTATATGCGAGAGAGCAAAAGAGTCAGTATTCATGATATAGAGATGAATGAAGAAATTCTACAAACAGTTGTTTAGTTCTTTACGCGACAATTGTATCACAATTGCAAGTAATAAAATGACCCAATTCACGCAAGAATGTTTTCATTTGGGGGGGCACAAAACTTACATTTATTCTATTTCAATGTATCTTCACCATAGCTATATTCCTAGTTGGTCATCTTTGTGCAAATAGAGTATCAGTCAGCTGAATTTCTGCTAATCATATAGGAACTCACGTATGACCTTCGATAGAGTAATTGTCGACAAAGAAGTTGTCGACGACTCCCTATGTCGACGAACTTTTTGTCGACGAGAAAATCTTCACCAATTATATGTAATCCACGGGAATGATGTCTTCTGCTTTTTCTCTCGTTTTTCTCTTTCTATTAGCCGAGAAAAAACAACGCAAGCTTGCTAACATGGTGTGTTCGACGTAGAGTACTATAGTTGATGTCCTCGCTTTGGCTAAGGAAGAAAAAGAAAAAAAGAAAACGCGTCAAGACAATTATATGCAATCCACGAGAATGCCGTCTCCTCTTTTTCTCTCGTTTTTCTCTTTCTATCAGCCGAGAAAAAACAACGCAAGCTTGCTAACATGGTGTGTTCGATGTAGAGTACTATGGTGGATGTCCTCGCTTCGGCTAAGGAAGAAAAAGAAAAAAAAGAAAACGCGTCAAGACTAGGGGTGACCCTTTATCTTTACTTTCCTTTATAATAAAGGATAAAGATAAATGAATCCTTTACTATTAAAAAATAAAGATAAATGGATCCTTTATTTTTTTTAAATAAAGATAAATGATCATTTATTTTTAAAAAATAAAGTTAAATAAATAAAGGAATACTTTATTTTTAGAAAATAAATGTAAATGAATCGTTTATTTTTAAAAAATAAATGGAAAATAAAGGGATAAATGATACTTTTTACGATGACAGATAATGTAATTGAAAGAGCACTAGAATCATGAAATAAAACGCATAAGCTGTAATGAACATAATTTTTTGTATGATTTAATTCCAAGTGTATCGACATATAAAAAAGCTTCTTTTGGCAGGCACTATTTGCCATTGATATATTTATTCTCGATAGTATATCGCAATGCAAATTTAACATGATAATTGGGATAGAAGGTAGACTAGTTTAATAATAGTAAAAAGTCACTTTTTATTTCCAAAAATTTCCATACAAACTTCAAATTCAAATACAGTTCTCTAAAACTATTTAGGAAAAAGCTGAATCTATATTCACGAATCAAAGAAAAGCCAAAGTACATTGTGGAAATCGAATCATTTCCAAAGAGCACTATCTGCAGAACAACTTGTTTACTTTACAGTAGATAGGGCACGATGCATATGTTAATTCTCTATATCCGTATTTAGTTGAAGATTTTTTTATGAAAGAAAGTATTAGATCATTGGGAGAAGCTCACGAAAGATAATTTTTAAAGAATCTCAATTCTATCAGTATGGTCTGAATGATTGAAGACTTTAGTTAAGAAAAGAAACTCTTCAACCAAATACAGATAAAAGGAGTTGACCTGTGCATCCTTTCCTACCTACTGAAAAACAGACAAGTTGGTCAATATAAAACTGATCTATGAAAACGATTCGATTGTCGAATCTTAATTTGTGTTGTCTAGTATTCGTATGTATGGACTCGAGTTTTCTTAAAGGATTTTCGAAAAAAAACGTAAATAGCGCGCATTTTGAAAAAATAGTGAACAAATGCGTTTGAAAAATTAACTATTGTTCATTCTCTTTCCAAGGACCTTTTATGAGAACTAAACAAAGTACCTGAAGTGAGACTGTCTCGATGTATGCGTGAGAGAGAGACGAAGAGAGAAAGAAAAAAAATAGTAAACAACTATGATGAATCTTATGAATACTTGCATGGGTGTGGGTGTGGGTGTGGGTCTTCTCTCCAGTTAAACCCACACCCACACCCACACCCACACCCGCACCCTACCAACACCCACACCCCATCAACACCCACACCCCACCAACACCCACACCCACACCCACACCCTGATCAGAATAATCTTATATATTATAATTGTCAACTATTCACTCACACCTGATCATAATAATATTGTATATAGTATTTATCAACTACTCACTTATATCTATTCATAATAATCTTTGTAACTAATAATTGTCTATTACTCACTCTTATTCTCCTCTGATACTTGTTCTTATTCACTAAATTGTCATTCGTCTCTCACCCATCACAAATTGTATATACTCTTCTCTTGTCTTCTCTCTCTTGTTACATTTCTTCATGATAAATTATGTAAAATCTTTGCATTAATTGTATAATCGATTTACTACTTGATAATGACAATAAAATTGTCGAAACGTCGTAGGATGTTCGAAAACTAATTAAAATCTTTTATTTAATTAAAGGCTGCTCTTAATGAGTTTTTTCGTTTAAAAAAAGAAACGATTAGAAAATTAGATTAAATTAGATTTTTGAACCAAAAATCACAAAAAAATTGATTAAACACATAATATTCTGATTAAATTCAATAAAATAATTCATTAAAATAGATTTCTCCAACCGATAATCAATCAAAACTGATTTTTCAGCAAATCATCTAAATAATTGATTTCTAGAATAAATCTATTATAATCGATTTTCCGTGGAACAATCTATTAAAATCTATTTTCTTTGGAATAGCATATATAATCGATTTTAAAAATAATCTATCGAAATCTAGGATGTGGATGTAGGTGTGAGTGAGTGGCTGCGGAGTGTGCGTATGAGGTGTGGGTGTTGGGTATGGGTAGGGATCAAATAAACATATCAACGGCCACACAGCTACACCGTCCACATCTTCTACTCACATCCTTATCTTAAAATTCCATTGTCAAAGATATGAAACTGGATTTTTCTTATGTAATGTGTTGGCTAGCACTTCTTTTTTAATCCGAGAATATGTTGTAACATTTTGTCCATGCGACGAATTGTCCGCAGCGATTTATCTTGCGACATTCTATCCTCGCGCCGATAGCATAGGAAACAAACAAATATGTATTTCAATAAATATTTTAATTGAATGAGTAAATCTTTAAGTGTGAGTGCAGATCTTGACCTAGGTACTATTGAAGAAAAGACTCATCCACGCATCCCTTTTTTTTCAATGTTTCTTTCTTACTTCTCTGCACTTGTGAACTACTACGTTCATAGCACAATAAAGACAAATATTTCAAAAAAGGTTCAACTCAATATCAAAATTTTCTGTACTTGACTAGATATGTTACCATGTAGTTTCCAGTTTTCAATAAAACTAAAAAAAGCACTGTCTTAAAAAGTCTTGCAAATCACCATGTATGATAATTCAGAATAAGTATTCGAATAGAATAGCTAAAGAGATTCCTTGTTATATCAGAAAACACACTAAAATAAAATGTGTCACATCTCTTGAGTTTTTCGCTGGTTATTATATTCTGGCTAGCTGAGAATGCAAGAGATGTGATACATAAAAGGTGCGACACATGTGACATATTTTATTTTAGTGTGAACATTGGTAAGGTACCGGTGTTAATTGCATTTTATAATGTACAATCAAAGGCTATATATTTTAATAGTGAAGAAAAAATCTTTCCGATGTATTGCCAAAGATTCTTGTTTCCATACTAATTCTTTGTTATCGCAGCTAAACTAGTCATGTATAGCCTGTGAATTAAGAAACAAGTTGTGCGACACTTCTACTTCTGTCTCTATCTGTAGCTTGCTTCTTTCAACCAGATATTTTGCTGAGGCCTGATAAATGTACTTATAGTAATCAAAATTGTTAATTAAGTTAATATGTCTATGTAGAAGGAAAACAAATTTTATCAAGGAAAAAAATGTAAAAGTAACAGATGTTTAGCGAGACCAGGAGAAATAGAGAAACAACAAATTTGTCGAGTAATGAGTTTCTTTTTTTTTTTTACTTCTCTTGTCGTACTAGACGATGACTTTTTCTTAGTCTATGATATACTAAAATTATTTCAATAACTTCAAACTCGACTTTGCCATGACACGAAGAATTTTTTCTCTATTATTCTTATTCGTCAACATCATACAATCCGCTTCACAAAATGTGCGCTCAATGGAGATATCATTTAAGTTCGATTTAGAATTTCAATATTTCAATTTAACTGCTCAACCACTCTCTATTTCTACGGTGTCAGATATACACCAATGCCAAATAGTATGTCTGATTCAAGAACAATGTCGCATGGTCAATTTTCGTCAATCAACTAGACAGTGTGAACTATTTGCTGACAAACTAGACAATGATGGCAGCCTATTTACAAGCGTCGACACTATATTCATGATCGTTATCGATGGAACGCGAGTGCCTCCTGGTTAGTATTAATACAAATCTCTTTCATCAGAAGCTTTACTAGAGTAATAAACTAAAATATATTCTAGTAATGTTTCTTCGTTTAATCGATTGAATTATTCTTGAAAACGAAGCTTTTTAAGTTTCATATATCAGAATCAGCCTACGAATCAATGTTAGTTTAGTAGATGATGCTTTCTATAATTTTACATGTCACATGTACTTTCAGAAATGCATTAAAAGAAAAATCGATAATCATGCATGATCCTTTCAATAGGATCGATTCGAATATCTGAACATGTATTGAACGTTCCTATGCTACGGATCAAGGTAAAATACAACATTAGATGGGAAAGTGTAAAGTCTGTATATATTGTCAAGAAAAGAAATAGAAATCATTTCAAAGCATCAATTTACCTATAAAATAATACTTTCTTAATATTTTACTTCAGTTAAATATTACCCGAACTCTAGATTCATTTAATGTCCAGCATCCTTAATCAATAATTATAATATAATGTACTCGACAATTTCCTTTCGAATTTGTACTCATTTTCAAATGATTAAGGAAAATATTTTTGTTATGTAGATTGCCAAATTAGAATGAGAATACGCATATGAGTAACACTGTATTTTGAACCAAATCTCATGTAGTATTTCTTCACAAAATTCGTGAATATTGAGATCCACTGATGAAATCATTACATGTTGGTATATATCTGATAGAGTTGAAACTGGTAATTATAATTAGCAACTTTAATGTTGGAATTGAATGAAATTTGAAATAATAGTGACAAAATAGCAATGATTTCCTATTGTGACAATGCTTCATAATAGAAATGTGACAATTCAATAATAAGAAATTAGTTAGGATGATTCAAAAATGAAATAAACGTATTCGATGAAGACTTGTGTACTTGGAATAGCATCAAAAAGAACTTTGATCACAAATATTCTGCTCTTTTTTCTTGAATCGATAGATTTTACAATGATCGCAGCCATCTACGTATAAAATGCGCAAATTTAGACAAGTCAAAATTACCGATAAAATCAGAAATTTTGATAAAGACCAAGAAACTATTTTGCAATTTTAATCTTAGAATTTTAAGAAAGTTCACTCATTAAAGACTAAATATTAGTTTTGTAGTTAAACTTGTAATTTTTGGAGAGAAAATACTAAAAACTAAGTGTAAAACATAGTATATTCTGTAATATTTTCTTTTCTGTAGTCGATGCATGCAATTCTAACCATAAGTTAATTAATTTTTTCTTCCTTTTTTTCTTTCATCTATTCATTCTACGTAGATATGCAATAATAATATTAATTGCACATAGTTTTTAGCAAATATGTTCACTCAAAGAACTATCCTAATTTCAAAGAACGATAGCTGTTTTATTAATTAGTTTTTGAAAAAAGCAGATGTATACGTATAGATTCAGAAGCATTTCTTGTCACCTTTTCTTACTTCACGCTATTATATGTTTCATAGCAAAAGAGAAACGACTGACTTTATTCATTGCATTGACTTTCAAATCATTCAAATGATTAAAATCATGAGAGTCATGCTAAATTTACTCCGTATTATCTTAAATTCGATATTAAATGAACATTAAAGAAAATCAAGATCGGATGAATGTCAAACAAACAAATGTAGATCATGTCCAAAATTTCGAAAACAATAGGAAGATATTGAATAGCATTAATATAATTGATTAATATATTCTGAAGTTCAATCTGTAATACAACCGATTTTGAAAGGATATTAGCGGCTAAGAACCTTAATTGGTCTTCTCCTGGATTGTGAAAAAAATATGCCAGAAATATTGCCCATTGTTATTATATACTGCTAGATATATTTAATTTTTTTCGAAACTCATCGAGGAAAGAACTTCTTACGTAAACTATTCTATTGAGACCATAGAAATCAAGAAGATCAATTTTAGACCCATCTTTCCTACCCACTTCTGTTGATTCAAATGAACCGATGCATTTTTCATCATACTACCTACTTATGTAGAAACATGAGATATCGCTACTTTCGTTCGTTGTTGACGAGTAGTCCATTCTTGAGTTGATTATCTGTCAGTTAGCATGACTGTAGATATTAGAGTGTCATAGTCATCCAAAGGCCCTGTCAACAGCACTATGACTTTCTCCTAATTTAAGTAAACTCTTGACATACAAAAATCATGATAAAAGAAAAAGATAAAAAAACTGCTCAAGAGATGCTTTTCTTTGAATCAATGTCTGGTAGACACTTTTTCTGAGCCATAAAAAAATGCAACTTGGTTACTTTTAAATTTTTATTTTACACATATGTTCAGATTTATGTTCAATATTAAGCATAAAGTCGATTTATTTTTATGGACACCATCTTGATACTATTTCGAAATGGTACACTCGATTGAACTATTGATTTCGAGTATGGCATGAACTGTGAATCTCCCACGTTATATTTCATTGATTTGATGACAGGGTTTATAAGCACTAATCCTTGGTTATAGTCTACCTTGTATCATTGATACTTTTGATTCTTCAGAAGACTTTAGGCTAAGTCTCGATTCTTTCATTTTTGTCCCTGTCGTCGCAGAACAACAATAGTTTTATTTATAAATTTCCAACTCACTCGTTTTTTTACTTTTATTCCAATGTCACTGGGACGACTTATGATGGTGAAATTTGACTATCAGTTTATTGAAATGAGGAAATCAACGAATACTACTGGGTTCTGTCGATTCTGAAGCTATCCAACAATTGGATCGTTCGTTCTAGAGATTCAAAATTATAAAAAACCTGGAAAATTTGTATGAAAAGACTGCAATCTTTAGTGAATACCGAAAGATTTATGTAATATCTCAGATGAATTTTGTAAATTATTTTTCTATTTAACGAGGGAAATTTTCAATAGGAACTTACTATTTTTGATTTTCGTTAGGGTGACAAATATAATCATGACTAAAATATAAACTTTTCGGAATGTGAAAAGATTCTTTCGTCAGTCATCATTTTCCTAATTGATCTATTAATAATGTTTTTCTTTTCCTTTTTTACATAACAGTGCCACTTACAATAATAGCTACGACAACAACCACGATAAGCGCAACAACAACGTCAATCACAACCACAACAACAACAGGTCTTTAATCAATATGTCTTCTAATTATTAACACAATGTCTATAGCAATTGAATCATCTTTTTAATATAAGGCAGTCTTAAGGAGCCACACTATAAGGAAATGTTTTAGACCGAACCTAGCTTCCATTCCTTGAGCTCTTTATTCAAGCGAGATCCTAGGATCTATGAATTTTTCGAATTCTTTGGAGGAGTTCCGAAAAATTTTGGTGTTAGACTTCTTGTTCAAAAACTTTACAGAAAAAGAATTCAACTGGCCCAACAAAAGAACACATTTTGAGGACTTTCAAGTTAGCTTTTTCGAATGAAAGTGATTTCAAATGAAAATTGATATTCCAATAGTGTTTTATTCATTTTCATACACAAAAAGAATAGTATGCTACGGAATTCATGATGTCTCCTACGACTTTACCATACCACATAAGGTATCGTACAAATGGACGAAACCTTTCTCTCAAGGTGTCGCAGTCTAGAGATTTCACACTAGATTGAACTTTTTTTGCTTGTCTTATCTATAATACAGACAGATATTCATCAATCAGCAACTCGTATGATTTGACATTGTTCTTCTGTTTAGTTATTTACATTCATTCCACAACGAATTTTAGATTTAATACTTTCCTATATGAAGCGTATCGTTGGGCCAATAGAGATCGTTTCACTTGTACAGCACCAGTCATATCTCCTTGTTCGCTGAACCTTTTGAGCATTTTTATATTTTGTCGAAAGAAACATAGCATTCAGTATGGATCATTTCTTTTTAACTCAACTGTATTAATATCAACCTGAAGTAGCTTTACTTAACGATTGATATTGATAAAAAAAAACGCAGTTAACGATTTACTTCGCTGTTCATACATCTTCTTCTCATAAGTAACTTTAGATCAAGTATATTCAAATTCCATGAATTTTTAGGATATGCTGGGACTATAGCGAAAAGGCTATACTAACATTTTGAGCTATATATCATGAGGTTCTCCATATGATGCCTTATACGAGTTTCCAAGAAAATACATGACTATCTGGACAGCAAATAAATTTCCAGAAGTTGAAATTGACTCTCTCGAGACTAGATGAATTTTCTGAAGACCGAAAAAGAACCAGCGAAAGGACTCTTAGGGAATCTCTCTCGATGAGGGTTTTTAATCTGTTCTTCATCTCGTTGCAGTAAAAGCAGTTTCCTGAAAACTTATGGAACGCATCAAATCTAATAGTATTCTTTTATTTGAGTCAACTCGAAGGCTACTCTTTTATTCACTTTATTGGATGAAGAAATTTCCAGTGTGAGCAGATATTTGTATTGTTTGCTACTATTTTATACTCTCAATAATACTTGTTTTTATCAATACCTATATTTCAAACAATCTGATATAATAGGAATTTCATAGACAAAACGCATTAGCATTAGAAAAATATAAACTACAGTACAAATCTATAGTTACTTTCAAAGTATAGAAAATTTGAAAATCTGTTTTAGCAACAACTTCATATATATGTGGTTCAACTTATACAACTCTATTGAATTTGGCAAATCCACCGATGACGGGTACCACTTTTACATACTACAGCTACACATACATTGCCACACAGACGTGTGTCACTCTCTCTTTTGGATTTCAACACGATCCAGACTATTGGACATTGGATGACGTTTCGGTCTCCGATGGTATCTCCAACGTGTTGATCAATGGTGACTTTGAAGCTGGTCCAGCCTATACAGGTTGGTCAGGAACCAATCATTTATCATCGGAATACTGTCATTCAGGCCTCTATTGTTATTATGATGGAAACATTGGATCACTCGATTATGTTAGGCAATCACTTACACTCATTGTTGGACGTACATATAATATATCATTCTATTTGTCAACAGGCACTGGATCATCGGGTATCTATGCCATTGTCGCCATCAGCCCATGAGGTCGAAACCTTGAAATCGATAAACATTGAAATCCTTATAGAAAAACAAACAAATAAAACTAATACTTTTTCAAAATTTTGATTTTGCTCATTTTGATGAAAAAATTTAAAATAAAAACTCTTAATGTCGTCTGAAAAGCAAGATTGATTTATCCAAAGCAGTCTTTAGTTATTGTAAATAGGCTTTTTAATGAATATTTTCACCCAATATTCTTCTTTCATCTCTCAAAACCCCATCGAGTGTCATATGTAGATCAAGATTGAGATGAGAATGAATTATGGAATGCGACCAACATTCAGAGCAAGCTTAGCCTGCGAATCTCAACACATTCTTGTCTTTCGTCAACGCTCAAATAATAAACTTCGACACGTATCCATAATCAATAATAATTATATTGCAAGTATAAGTGTGTGTGAAGTCAATATGCATTAAGTGACAAGCAGAAAAAGATAGTACTAATAGGTTTGAACTTGATGAAAAATTTCTCGAGCAATATTCGACCAGAAAACTAGTGTGAGTGTGTAGTGTTGAGCAAACAAAACACCCACACCCACCCTCATATCCTTTCTCGATCTTCGTACAGCTTCAATTGAATTAGAAAATGTCTTATCAAGACCGTTCATCTTGAAAAGTGGTACTCCCCAAAATTCACCACTCTTCCCGCTGCTCTACATCATCTATACATCCGATTCTATGAATGGCATACATCAACATACAGAAAACGGTCTCTTCGCTGATGATACTGCTTTATGGACATCATCAAACATAATTACAAATCTAAAAGATCGTCTACAAGCATCAGTCAATGAATTCCATAACTGGTGCAAAGTATGGAAGCTAAAAACACAGCCCATCAAAACGGAATTGATCTATTTCAGTCCTCATCCAAAGAAAAAATATGTATTAGGTTGAGGAAAAAGTTCGTGCCCCGTGTTAAAATAATGATTTTTTATGCATGAATTTATTCAAAAACAACAACAACTATTCTTCAAAATAAAGACCATCATTGTCCACGACCTTCTGCCAACGATCTGCAAGCTTTCGAATTTGGTCAAAGTATCACTCCTTCGGCTTTGAATCGAAAAATTCTTGACATGCTTCTTCAACTTCATCGAAGGACTCAAATCGGCGACCTTTCATAAAGTGCTGCATTGATCGGAAGAGACCGTAGTCAGATGGAGCAACGTCTAGACTATAGGCTGGATGCGGCAGAACTTCGACACCGTCCAATTCTTCAAACTTCTTGCTGGTGTTTCTGGCGGTATGCGGCTTTGCATTGTCTTGTTGAAACAAAGCGCGTTTTCGACGAACAAGACTTGGGTACTTTTCAACCAGCGCATCGTAGACTCGATCAAGTTGCTCGCAGTAAAGTTCAGCGTTGATGGCGCCACCATTCGGCACAAGTTCAAAATGCAAGATTCCTTCGAAGTTCCACCAAACGCAAATCATGATCTTCTTTCCAAATTGATTTTGCTTCGGAACGGATGGAGGAGTTTGACCTTTTGGGACCCATCGCTTGCTTCGATCGTGATTGACCAGGTAGACCAACTTCTCATCTGATGTCACAATTCGCTTCCAAAAACGGTCATCCAACGGATTGTTGAGCAATTGGCGGCAAATTTCGACTCGTTTGGCGGCTTGTGCTTCGGTCAACTCGTGTGGATCTTGTCGTGGCTTTTTGTGGACAAAGTCAAGTTGCTTGAGATGATTCCAAACTGTCTTCTGATCGACACCAAGTTCTTCAGCCAATTCGCATGTGCTTGATAACGGCTCAACATCCAAAGCGGCTTGCAAATCTCCTTCGTCCAAAACCGTTGGTCGTCCGGAACGTGGCCTGTCTTCAAGATCAAAATCGCCTTCATTGAAACGCTTGAACCATTTCTGTGCAGTTCGCGGTGCCACCGTACCTTCACCTTCAACGTCGCAAATTGCTTTGGCAGCTGCTTTTGCATCCAAATTCTTTCTCCAATAATGACGCAGCAATACGTGAAGCTCAAAATTTGTGATTTCGTAATCAGACATCTTAAAAAAATCAATAAATTTTCGTAATAGCCACAAAACCAGATCAAAAACACAAAAAAAAAAATATATAAAAAATCATTATTTTAACTGTCACGTCTTCAGGCCGAGATTGATGTCGAGCAGAAGAATAACACGATTCAGAAGAGCCGGTTTATTTACAAGTGAACGCTGGGTGACAGATTGGGAAAATGACAGTGACAAACAGAAAACACTGGTATATATAGTATGAAAATTGCGCAATAACATTACGCAATAACATGTCAAATGTCCGGGTAGAGTGCATAGAAAGTTCTAGAAGGTACATGCACTACTGAACAATAGATAGATAGAGATGGCCACGTAGACAGACACGTGACTGCTTAGTCACTACATCACATTAACACGGCGCACGAACTTTTTCCTCAACCTAATAAATACAATCAACCCACTGAAAAGTTTTTCATGTAAAAGTGTACATATTTCGTATGGCATTAAGTATAAGACATACACTAAGAATAGAACGATTTGTCCAAAAAAATTAATTAAGAGTTAAACTGTATAACTTGAAAGTCTCAATAAGAATATTATACCGAAACAGATAAATTTATTCTGATTATTAATTGATGAGCATATGCATTAGCTGAAATAATATATCATTCAGTTGTATATGAACATAAGTACAAAAGGAAATTATCAATGATCAAATGTTTTCAACATTTCGATTATTTCCTGTTGCACATTTTTTATATTGATTTATTTATCTTCAATTTTCTTTTCGCAACTTATGAACGATTTCCATAGTTGAAAAATGGTATTTATTGGCAAAAAAATTTACCATATATTCAGCAATACGATATTCGATTTTAGTAAATTATTTATTGATAAATGAAATAAAACTAACTTCGACAAATTTTATTGTTGGAGTTGTAACTTCGATGACGATCATCGTCGAAGTTATAACTTCGTCACATTTATACGACGAAGTTGTAATTTCGATACCACATATACTATATTATAGATAGTTTCCATTCTGAAAATTCTATTCGTATCCACTTAGTAGACATGATTTTTTGCAATAAGTTTTTAAATATCAGTACTTAAAAAGGATAGAAACCTTATTAAAGTTCCATCTGCAATAATTATCTGTTCGGGCATAACATGGTATCCTGAAATCTTCTATTATGCGACAAGAGTTATTATCAACGTAGAAATTCGTATTTTGCTAGTTATTATCTAGTTTGATTTCATTCGTTTAAAGAATAGATAAATTTTCGTAGACATTGGTTGTAGTTCGAGTAATCACGATCTAACCGGTTTGTGCTTATAAAAGACAGGGTGTGGGTGTGAGTGTGGGCGTGGGTGTGGATGTGGGTGGGTGTGGGTGTGGGTGTGGCTAGGGTGTGGATGTGGATAAAGGAAAGACAACACCCACACCCACATCTAGGGGTGGCACTTTAACTTTAAAAACACTTTAAACTTTAAACTTTAATTAAAGTGAAACAATTTAGACTTTAAACTTTAATTAAAGTTTAAAGTAAAACACTTTAAAACTTTAAACTTTAATTAAAGTAAAAATTTTAACACTTTAACTTTAAAAAAAAGTTAAAGTTAAAGTACTTGTGCCACGAGTAAGAAACGAACATGTCCAGTTCTTGGGTCCTCGTCTAGCTACTCTAGCGGGGGTACTTGGGTGCTCATACAGCTACTCTAGAGGGGGTATTCGAGTCCTCCTTATGGGTGGGAAGTTACCGTTACGTTTCCAGGTAGCTGGTAACTTTTCCGTTACCGGTAACGATAACGATAACGGTTCGGTAACGGTAACTTCCCACCCCTACTCATGGCACAAGCACTTTAACTTTAACTTTTTTTAAAGTTAAAGTGTTAAAATTTTTACTTTAATTAAAGTTTAAAGTTTTAAAGTGTTTTACTTTAACTTTAAGTTTAAAGTGCCACTTTAACTATATCTTTTAAAGTAAAGTTAAAGTGCCACCCCTACCCACACCCAAACCTACATCCACACCCACACGCCACATCCACATCCACACACCACATTCACACCCACACCCACACCCACACCCACACGCCACATCCACACCCACACGCCACATCCACACTCTCCACACATGAAGGCAACCAGCGTTTGCACGAGTAAGAGAACGTTGATGATATCATTAATAGGTTGTTTCTACACATCACGCTGCAGTCGTCGCCGTAGACGTTTGCACGCATCGTTAAATTCTGCTTTGTACATTTTCGATGGGAACACAAAGATGACGAAGCTGAGAACAGGAGGGATGAATGAGACGAAATAGGCGGTCAAAAAGAGCCCTGGATGACGAGTGGATTTCATGCAGCCAGACATAAATGAGATTATCAGGCGAGGCAAAGATAGAATGACGAGAACAATAGGGCTAACTAGGAGATGATAGTGTTGATGAAGTTGTTCACGGATGTGTTCTCTGTACGTCTGCCGGGTGCGAGCGATAGATCGTTGACGAGCGGCAACGATGATGATGACTGAAGCCGAAATCAAGTTCACTGAAAATGGAAGAAGAAAATGAAAGAGGTTGGTGGCTGTGTCAAAAGCTTGCAGATGACGAGAGTAGTTGACAATGCACCAAGTACGCTGCTCTTCCTCATCATCGATAAGGCGACGGTGGATGGGATCCTGTAAAGTGGTGGCAATGGTGAGAAATATGAGAGAAAGAATGACCCATTTCGCATATCTTTTGCTCTTTTTCTTGTCAAAGTTGGCTCCTTTGATGACTGTTAATGCCCGTTCAATGGCCACACATGCATTCAACCAATTGCCGATGTTTAGACAAATTCGAAGAAGAAACTCGACCGACACACAGTTGAAGAGTAAATAAGTTCGGTTAGTGATCGATCCCGTTTGAGAGAAGTGGAGAAGCAAGAATTTGAGTATGAACATGGCCATTGTGAAGATGGAGATAATCGATGAAGTCGCTAGGTAGAGACCACAACCCACTTCACGTGGCTTGTCATTTTGAAATGCCAGGACTGAAAGGAGACCGCTAATAATTCCAATGATCCCCATGATAAGGGTCAACACCATGGAAACTTTTAATACAAGTGGTTGTCGACTCATAGCGATATTAGATTGGATATGGTATCCCAAAATGACATCAAGCGAAAGAAAAAATCCTTTGGTAGAGAATTGGCATCTCGTACCATAGTAGCATTCGGCGCAGACACATATCGATGTTTTGGGGCAACTGGGATCATCGGTAAAGCATTGAGCTCCATTCTGACAGAAACTCGAGCCTTGACAATCATATTTCATGTTGTGTTCGAACTCGAGACAGTTTGCATGTCGATCTCGATTACACAAACACATGTGAACATCATCGAAGAAGCATGAGAGGTTTCGATGTTCTTGACAAGGTAAATGATAACGTTTGATTCGCCGCAACAGATGAAGTTGAACTAAAGTGATGTTAAAGAGTTCGCGGATGAACAGACATCGTTGTGATGGAACGATTATCGCTGAAATGTTTGCCGAAGACTGAAGGGTCTCTTCCAGCATAATGAGATAATAGCTCTTTGAAATTTCGATAAAAATAATGTTAAAATGAACGGCCGTGCGAAGAGTGACAATGATTTGATATATGCCGATTTTCTTGATGGTGGTTGTTCGAATGGGAGGTGCGTCAAGGCGAACGGTTATAATGTGAATGAGAATTGAAGATGGAACTTGCACATCTTTGTGAAATGAGATATCGATTCGACTTTCCACAATTTGACATCTTTCGCCGTAATAGCCATCGGGACAAATGCATGTGTAATTATGCTCGGCCAGTCTTGCATCGGTCGGCACACAGGTTCCGCCATTATGACACTTACCGAGCCAACAGGAGGAGCGAGTCAGAAAGCATCGAGGTCCGAATTTGCCGAGTGGACACACGCACATCGATGGTCCCACACACAGCGATTTCGACGAACATTTGCACTCATGTTTAATTGTGCATCGAGATCCAGACCAGCCATGATAACATCGACAAAAGAAATCGTTCGAATTCTCATATTTTAAGCATTCCCCATGACTACAACTAAGCGAGCAACCTTTAGCTTGATGTACTGGAATGTGTAACAAAGTAGCAAGGCGATGTACAGGTAAGAAAAAAAACAAAAGTGAAAAATGCCAGCTCGCACGGAACTGTAGTGATTGCTTGTTGTATATATCGATGCGCACCGAATAAATATGGTTGGCTTTTTTCGGTCGAGTTGAGTAGAGCAAATAGAGACTGAATTTAGTGTTACAATCACGAACTGAGAGATATTCAATTTGTTCATGAGAATTGATGTCACCTTGATCATCGACGAGAGTTATCACAATAGCAAAAGCGGTGTGTAGATCCTCGAGTTCAGCTCCCAGTTGCATGGTTAAACTGACACGCTGATTTTGATACTGGCACAAATGACCGTAATAGCTGGGTGGGCAAAGGCATTGATCCGTGAACTGCTCATCTCCAATCCATGTGAGAACATCAAGTCCTCGGTTGCATCGCCACATCCAAATATTGTCACTAGTAGTGGACAGCGGCTCGATTTTTATCGTTTTGTGTACTGGCAATGGATGCAAAGGTACAGAATAGGTGTTAACCGATGAATTAAGTTTAAAATAAACGATTGCCTTTTTTGTATCATCTGTGAGTGTGCAGAGAAACGATTCAACTTCAGTGCGATTGTCCACTCGATCATCATGACACATCCAGAAAGTTGGACCGTACTTTGTGCAAAACTTTCTATCATCTTCAAATTCGCAATGCTTCACGTTATCGCAAAGGTCGTTTGGCATGACACATTTAGTATCATTCCGACACCAAAAGCGACGAGTCGGATAATGAGCCTCCATGTTTCGACATAACTGTCGCTCATCCGAAGCCCCAAGGCAGTCGACAATTCCATTATCAACTTGTGCAATTGGCAAACAAGTTAAATTGTAGGTGACAGGTGAAACGCACATGTGTTCTAGTGATGGGCATGTTGACGGATGACAGTTGACTTCATCAATTCCACGAGGGCAATTCCAGACTTGATTGCAATGAGTGTATGTATTTATGCACGGCCATTGATCACATTCTGTCTCGTCCGTTTCGTTTTGACCGTCGATTTCCACAAATGCCAATTCTTGAAATCCGTCACAGATCGTTTGAAATGAGATATGTTCGGCACTTTTTTTTCTGCTAGTAAGTTCATCTTGTTCTCCTGAACAATCAAAACTTCGATCACTGACAAGGTGCGGCGCGATGCATTTGTTCTCGCCAGTGCATTCAAATCGGTGTTTGTCGTTCAATGCACAACTCTTCTCATATTGCTCATCGTCGCCCTTGATACAATCACGAATGCCGTCGAGTAAACGATGTTTTGAAATGAATTTCGATGAGTTTTCACAATGATATAGCGTGAGCTCATTCTTGTACTGCATGATTGTCTCAGAGCAAATACGGAAAATGTCGCTGACATCTTTGATGAAGAGCTGCCAACTGGAATATTTGTTTTTTCCTAAGTTCAAATCTCGTAGCTGACAACACGCTGATTCGCTAATTGAGAGTGAACAGAAAAAAATGCCAGAACATGTTTCCTTATTGTAGCAAATGTATTCCGGGAGTCTATTGTCAAGTGTCTGATTGATTGCATAAATGAAATGCACGTGATTGAAGAGACCAGGCCCGAAAGGAAATCGGAGCAGAGGCGGGCAGCTTCGCACGATGGCCAGCTCACAAGCATTATTAGCACAAAAAAGCGAACAATCAATGTTCTTGACATAAGCTCTAAATTGTGTGAGGCAGTTCATGGCAAGCCAACATTCATCCTCACGTTTATCGGAAGGAAACGTGTACATGGCTTGTGGCAAAAGATGATTTCGCATATTATTACATGGTTTCATTCTAGAAGCGATGCATTGTCCATCACCGCACACTAAAGCGGTCGTTAGTCCCAAATCCATCGACGACCTGCATGTGGCTTCTTCGCAACGAAATGCAGGATCACGGTGGCATTCATCTGGATATAAAGGTAACGTATCTGCAATTTGGGACATTATAGGTTCATCTGTTCGATCTTGACAATCGGGATTGAAAGTATCATCTCGAAGAAAACTCTCGGGAATGCAATGAGCACCATTGTGGCATCGATATTCATTCTCGCCACATTCGTTTATTTCCAGTTGCCAGCAATGCTCCTCATCCTTAGCATCAATCTCACAATCAATGATCCCATTGCACACTTCTCTCCAGTCAAGACAGGAGAATGGCGGGCCACGATCACACTGTAAATGTTTGTAGCATGTCATTGTCTCAGCTTGTCTGTTTTCATTTTTCGCTTCAAATGTGCTTGCTACAATATCGGAGAAACTCCATGCTTGATTGTCAGTAAACAAATACTGACACCGAGAGCCGAACCAAGTACTAGGACAGTGGTAGAATACTTCATTAAATGATAAACCATCTTCTAAATATATTTGATATCGCTCAACAAGATCAATAGGTACCGACATTGTATACAATTCTTCACTAGTAAAATTCTGCAAGCGCAGGGCAGCAAAAGTTTCGCGATGAACCACAAGATTTTCCTTATCAGCAATCGCTAACCAATCGGATGCATGTGCAGGTCGAATGCAGTAGGAAATAAATTGATGATGTCTTGTATAGGGCTCCGCATACTCGACAATGTCATCGAGTACATAGTAGTAAAGACAGTGGTGCTGTAAAGATTCAGCGTTTGCATCATCCGTTTCGTATACGTGGAATTTAGGCCACTCGTCTATTGAATAAGCCCGGACATGGTACACTAACAGAAGCACAAGCTGCATCAACATCATATCTCGCACATTAATGAATGAATGCATATTTTATCGATGGCATGAAACTTCATACTACTTCTATTGACAATCTAAATATTTGTGACAAGCAAGCGCGGCACGTTCGACAAAGTCTGAATTACAACTAATATTACTTATAGATCGTAGTATGCTTATGGAGGTTGAGCACTAAAAACGCGCAACAATTCCATTGAAAGACCTAACTGGAAGCTAAGAAGTCGCAAGGCTGGCAGCATAAGCACATCGTCGCATAAACAACATAAACATTCAAGTAAGAGGGTGTGGGTGGGTGTGGATGTGGATGTAGGTGTGGGGGTGGGGGTGGGGGTGGGGGTGGGGGTGGGGGTGGGGGTGTGAGTGTGAGTAGATGTAGATACTCTGTTTCTTGACACTCACACCCACACTCACCGCCCACACCGACAACCACACCCACCACCCACACCCACATCCTTGACGTTTTTATTCCACGAATACAAAATGTGTAAGTCGAGTCTTTCTTGAATACAAAAACTTTTAATGTTGTTAAAGTAAGTTAATAGATCAATCAATAAGAATGATGGCAAATTGTACACGTTAGTAATCATGATTTATTCAATAATACCAAATTTTCTTGTATATCGAATTTCGAATATGAAAAAAAAATTTCATGAAAAAGCGAAAATAAGCGAAACATCAGGAAAAAGCAGAAGAGACGATAACCGTGACCGTGGTACTGATTCTACCGTATCAAAATATCATGCTGCTATGATACAAAATGTTGCGGTGAAAATGTTCTGATTATTAAGAGCGCATTTCCACAAGAACAATTCCAGTCGGGTGAAACATGAAGCATGAGTCACTATTGACTTGTTTGTAAATAGCAACGTGCGGCAGGATGCGTTCGAAAACCATATTTTCCAGTAGTTTTTCATCAATTCTCAGCAACCTCTTGCCCAAAAAGAAGCTGAGTAAGCTTAATGCTTTCTCACGTTCGGACTCCTCCTTTGAATTGACATTTTTTAGACAGCTAATGTCCCCGTAATTATCGAGATAGATTATGTTAAAGTGTATGGAAGGCATCTGGGAAACAAGTTTCTCTAAAGCTTGTCGCAAATGATGAGTGTTGCATTTATAAATGGGTGACAGTTGGTCGAGCCCCGCAGCCTGAATGATTTGAGCCATACCACTTGGGGATTTGTGAACAGCAAGCAGCTTTCCTTTTACTGTTAATCTGTTGATAAGTCGCACAAAAGTCGACTCAAGACAATCGTGCATAAAATACAGTACATGGGTGCACAGAATCAGATTGAATTTCTCATCTTTCTGTCTATTCTCATAGTCATCGAGATCGATCTGTTCCAAATGGAAATGGTAGCGAGATATAGATGAATATGACGAAATATTTTCTTTGAATAAATCGAGTCGGTATTGATTTGGTTCAAGACCAATATATTCAATATCAAGTAGAGGAAAACGTCGAGCAATTATGTCTAGTAGATCCAGATCAAATAGACCATCGCCGCAGCCGACAGATAACAAGTGTCATGGGCTTGTACAGAATGAACGTATTCTATCAGGACTAAAAACACGAGCTACACTCTCAATACTGTTCTTGCTCCGAAAGGCTACATCATCATGTGCTCGGACTCTAATAAGAGGATGAAAAGCACAAGCATCGTATGTCCTTTACGAATGGTCACTAACTGTGGGTTGTATCCGAAACATATTTATCAATGTTGTCATTAAAGTAGGCAAGTGTATCACGCATAGTTAGTAATGATGAGTAAGGAGTAAGTCCCTTTTGATAAAATGGATCCTCTGGTGAAAGATCTACCAGATTGGTGGTGAACGGCGATAACATAGACAATATGTTCTTTGTCTTGTTAATGTAAATAATGAAGCTAAAACGTCTACTATAGATCTAACACGAAAGATTTATTCGTTATTCGTCGTCTCACGCTGTTTAAATGCGCAAAAAAAGTGCACAGAATGCCTTAACACAAAAGAAAAAATGGGTAGACAAGATAGTGAGCGAAGAAAAAAGAACGGAGAGAAGAGATAAACTTGGCATGGTCAAGAGCCGATAATGCATATGAAAAAAGATAGTACCAAATGAAAGAAACAAAAATATGCTTTGCTGAGGAATAGATTCAGAGAGGTAGAGTGGGTGTGGGTAGGTGTGAGATGTGGGATGTGGGTGCGTCTGTAGGTTGCGAGTGTAGATGTGGATGTGGTCATTTGTTTCGATGTGGTTCTTGTCTTCATCCGCACCCACACCTACATCCTCGATTGATTTTATTTGGTAATGTGTTTCTTCAAATTTTTGTGAGGCGAAAATTCGTAAACAAAAATGATCGAAAAACCATAGTGTTTAACAAATAGATATTTGGGTGTGGGTGTGAGAGTGTGAGTATCGGTGTGAGGGTGTGAGTGTGGGTGTTAGTGTTTCTAGGTCAACACCCACACCCACACCCTGATAC
This sequence comes from Rotaria sordida, assembly GCA_905250125.1. Lineage (NCBI taxonomy): Eukaryota > Metazoa > Rotifera > Eurotatoria > Philodinida > Philodinidae > Rotaria > Rotaria sordida. Next base: position 7,353 of record CAJNOL010002534.1, on the reverse strand, counting down.
TGAACGCCCTCTTTTCTATTACAGAGGATAAGTGTAATTTATACTTAATGACGAAAACGTGTGTGTGAATTATCTCGAACAGCGCATGTATTATTTTGAATTGGTTAGACAGACAGAGAGAGATCATCATCACATATTTATTCGTACATCACATACACTCTCTCTATTAGAAAAAAGAATTATAATAAAATTTTATCAATGTAAATCGCATTATCTAACTGTCTACCATTATATATTACATTGGTGTTTTTTTTTATTAGGTTGAGGAAAAAGTTCGTGCGCCGTGTTAATGTGATGTAGTGACTAAGCAGTCACGTGTCTGTCTACGTGGCCATCTCTATCTATCTATTGTTCAGTAGTGCATGTACCTTCTAGAACTTTCTATGCACTCTACCCGGACATTTGACATGTTATTGCGTAATGTTATTGCGCAATTTTCATACTATATATACCAGTGTTTTCTGTTTGTCACTGTCATTTTCCCAATCTGTCACCCAGCGTTCACTTGTAAATAAACCGGCTCTTCTGAATCGTGTTATTCTTCTGCTCGACATCAATCTCGGCCTGAAGACGTGACAGTTAAAATAATGATTTTTTATATATTTTTTTTTTGTGTTTTTGATCTGGTTTTGTGGCTATTACGAAAATTTATTGATTTTTTTAAGATGTCTGATTACGAAATCACAAATTTTGAGCTTCACGTATTGCTGCGTCATTATTGGAGAAAGAATTTGGATGCAAAAGCAGCTGCCAAAGCAATTTGCGACGTTGAAGGTGAAGGTACGGTGGCACCGCGAACTGCACAGAAATGGTTCAAGCGTTTCAATGAAGGCGATTTTGATCTTGAAGACAGGCCACGTTCCGGACGACCAACGGTTTTGGACGAAGGAGATTTGCAAGCCGCTTTGGATGTTGAGCCGTTATCAAGCACATGCGAATTGGCTGAAGAACTTGGTGTCGATCAGAAGACAGTTTGGAATCATCTCAAGCAACTTGACTTTGTCCACAAAAAGCCACGACAAGATCCACACGAGTTGACCGAAGCACAAGCCGCCAAACGAGTCGAAATTTGCCGCCAATTGCTCAACAATCCGTTGGATGACCGTTTTTGGAAGCGAATTGTGACATCAGATGAGAAGTTGGTCTACCTGGTCAATCACGATCGAAGCAAGCGATGGGTCCCAAAAGGTCAAACTCCTCCATCCGTTCCGAAGCAAAATCAATTTGGAAAGAAGATCATGATTTGCGTTTGGTGGAACTTCGAAGGAATCTTGCATTTTGAACTTGTGCCGAATGGTGGCGCCATCAACGCTGAACTTTACTGCGAGCAACTTGATCGAGTCTACGATGCGCTGGTTGAAAAGTACCCAAGTCTTGTTCGTCGAAAACGCGCTTTGTTTCAACAAGACAATGCAAAGCCGCATACCGCCAGAAACACCAGCAAGAAGTTTGAAGAATTGGACGGTGTCGAAGTTCTGCCGCATCCAGCCTATAGTCTAGACGTTGCTCCATCTGACTACGGTCTCTTCCGATCAATGCAGCACTTTATGAAAGGTCGCCGATTTGAGTCCTTCGATGAAGTTGAAGAAGCATGTCAAGAATTTTTCGATTCAAAGCCGAAGGAGTGATACTTTGACCAAATTCGAAAGCTTGCAGATCGTTGGCAGAAGGTCGTGGACAATGATGGTCTTTATTTTGAAGAATAGTTGTTGTTGTTTTTGAATAAATTCATGCATAAAAAATCATTATTTTAACACGGGGCACGAACGTTTTCCTCAACCTAATACAACCTATGCAAATTAAAGTTGAAACAATAATACAAAAACCACAAGCAACGGTACGGTATCTAGATATCATATTTAATAATAAACTCAACTGGAGATCTCATATCAAGCATATAGAATCCAAATTGGCATCTCGAATAAGTCTTTTACGCTTTCTGTCTCGTTCTACTTCAGAACCAAATATTAAAACAATGTTAAATTTGCTCAAATCTTTAATTAGAACAATTATGACGTATGGTTCTCATATCGTATTAACAGCAGGTGATAAAATTTAGTAATGGCTACAAGTGGTACAAAATAAAGCCCTAAGAGCAGCACTTGAAGTACCATTTTATACATCTGTAGAATACATTCATCGGCTTAGCAACATCCCAAAAATTAAGGCACATGCTACAGTCTTACTTAAACAAGCAATTTCAACAGCTCAAAATTTTAAAGATAAAATATCCGAAACAAATCTAATGCACATTATGTTACACCTATAAAAAAAAAGAAATCTAACTGCCAAAAAAAAATTATTTAGGATATAAGATATAAAGTCAAGAGCCCTATACTTTTTCTTATGTCCTCTTTCTTGCGTTGTTATATGTACTGCAGATTTATTAGTAAATAAATCGTTGGAACCTCAAGTTTCGTTCTACAAATTGATGTATAAAAACACTTTCTTAAAATTTGAATTAAGATAGTTTGAATCAAAATACAAAATTTGACTACATTAAATATTCTGTACAAATGTTAGTTTTGGTTTTCATCAAAAGTTTGCCCTCAATTAGTCAACTTCAATTTAGAAAAAAATTCTGATCATATATTTAGAGAGAACATCAAATTCTGATTCTAACCGGAGTATTTTCATTTTCTCAAGTTATCTCTAAATGATCGAAAAATAAACAAACATTTTGTATCAAGATTTTCTCGACAGAAGTTATTTCGCTCTCATCTAATATCCATTTCAAAACAGAAAAAGGTTGGATATTTTTTGAATAACTTTTGATAGAAACAAGATAGAAAGGTGCAGTTTTCACCGTTCGAAAGACGAACTGAAACTGTATTAAACTGTATATATCACATTTTTTCTAAAATGATTTCTCAAGGTTTCTGGTCGAGTTTATCGAAAACAAAATATTTAGTCGTGTGAAAGTACCGACAATTTGGTTTTCAGGAGTGTATTAGAACCACCAACTAAAGGTCTTCAAACTATGCAAACCCGACTTTAGTAGTTCCAATCTATCGTGAGTTATATGTTTTACTAAGATTTTTTTACATCGAATTTTCAGGAAAAATCGGCTTCTTTTCGTACTTTTTCACAAAAAGTGCGTCGTTTCTACCTATGAAAAAGCATCAATTTTTTAGAAAAAAGTCGACTGAAAACCTTGAAAAACCTCTTTGGAAAAATGTGATATATATAGCTCAATGCATTTCATCTCGTCTGTCGAACAGTGAAAATTGCACCTTTCTATCTTGTTTCTATCGAAAGTTATTCAAAAAATACCCAATCTTTTTCTTTTTTGAACTGGGCATTAGTGCTGATAATATCTAAATAATGCTTAAGATTTAACAGCTATGCATCAAGTATGGCTCGAACAACATCATGCTGAACTGAAATCCTATCGGTTGAAGAAGTAATGCAGGAACACAAATTCTTTGATGTCGACAAGCTTTGGTCAAAAGTTTTAAATACTGTAGTGAGCGTAAAATACGATTTTTTTTTACAAAAGATACGCTGAGAAATTTTCAGTTCCCAGTAACTGATAACGGTAATTTTCCTCTTCTAGTTTTGAGTTTAAATCGCTACTATGACTGTCACTGTTATCATTACATCCTAAAAAATACGAAGAATCTTACTAGACGGTTCATCCAACTTCTTCCTCTTGAATATCTAAAACTGTTCATGCGTTAACACTTGACACGTTAAAAAAAGTTGCATTATGTATCCTAGTTATACATATCAAGTGTCAATAGATGACCGATTTTAGACACTTCATTAAAATAAATGTAAGATATAGACGCTAGATATGTCTTGCCTAAGTGTTTTAATTTTTTAGAGTCAAACAATACCCTCTAACGAATCTTTTTGCTTTTTATTTTTTACTTCGGATACTCAGTCCTTGCACATCTGGAAAAATATTTTTTTTGCATATTATTTGATCGTGCAAAATTCACTGTCAAATACCAAATATATTGACTGAAGAGAATAAAAACAAACAAGAATAGCAAGAAACAAAAGGAAAATCAAAAAAAGAAAACAACCAAAGTAAATGTCACTACATTACAGAGTTAATTAATCGTAATCTATTAGACAGTAAACAAGAAAAAGAAGCATTAACAAGAAGCTGTGTCTGGTGATCAGTTAAGCATTTAAAAATCGTATTGAATTTGGAAGAATCTTTCAGATGCAAGAAGTCAATAATGATATTTGGTTGCTTGATTAATTGTATTACAAAAGCAGATCTATTTCTTTGAGTTTAAAGCATCATGATTAGAAGAAAAGTGAGAAATAAACACAAACAGATTGATCGAATGAAGTAATCTTGTTTATCAATGTCCAGTTCCAACAACACTTGGATTCCAAATACCTTGTCTCAGCATAGCTTCATTACCTCCTGGCCATGGTGGCATTGTAATTGCTACTGCTACAAGAGTTCGTCGTCCAATTGTACGAAATTGAAATTGTGTACCAACTGGTATAGTAATACATACATTAGCACCAACTGTTACAATTTCTTCTCTATCATTTTGTTTACGCCAAAATTCACCATGTCCAGATAGAAAATACCATATTTCAGAAACAGTTCGATGTTCAACAGCATTTGATGTCATTCCAGGAGGAAGAGAAAATTGTGCCATACTACCTCCAATTGTTGTTAATAAATTACGAACTAATGATCCATCAGGTGCAACAACATCAGGATTACATGGTAAACGTTTAGTTTGAAATGGAGGAATAAAAGATGATTGATTATTAGATGTAGATGTTTCTGTTGTAAAGCCTATTGTCCGTGAATCTAAAGAAAGATAAACAGAGAGTAAATGTTATTGAAAGAATAGAAAGAAGTATTTACCAAGTTTGTTCAATTTTTTAGCAATATGATTATCAGTAATTATCGTATGAACTAAAGAAGAAACATGATTTTGTCCAATCGATCTTGACTTCGTAACAAAACTTACCTGCAGCTCCTCGATATTGGTTGTCTACAGTAGAAATGGATGTAATAGATTGATTATTATGAGTACTTTGTAATGATATTTGACTAGTGAATTGTATATTGCAGAAAACATTAAAAATAATAATAATAATAATAATATTGGTTAACATTATAGACAATTGTATTTGAAAATAGGAGATTAATTTAAGAACTATATCGTATACAATAATATGAAACAAATAGAAACAAAATGATTAAATACTATTGAGGCAAAAACAAAAAAAAGAAACAATAAGAACTTCTATTATTTCCAATTGTGACTATACAATAAAATGCGCTTAATCAAAGGAAAAACACAGAATTTCTTGTAATTATCTAGGACTGATAATGAATAAAATAATTAATATCGACAATAATCAGGTTTTAATGGACCATCAGAATGTACATCTATCCCCCGAGCAAAATAAGTGGTACACCTAGTTTTCAATATTTAGTTATCTAAAAGGTGGAACTTATATCTCATATTTATACCATAAATACTATGTGGCAGTGCCTAACTATATAGAGTGTTTCATAAGTCTTGGGACACGACAAAATTTATTGATATGGACACACAGAGCAATGTCCAACCATTATGTTTCTATATCAAATTCGAGTACTCGTGATGATCTTTCAAATAATATATTATTGCAGAAGATCTTTCCTTATAATAATAAAAATATAAACATAATAATGTAATGATGAATTTTTCGAAATCGACCACCAACCCAGTGAAAAATATTGATCAACATAAACGGTAAAGAACGTGTTCCACTTTCGTAGAAAACTTTTTTTAAGAAAAAAAAACGCTCTACATAAAAAGTGGAATGCGTTCCAAAATGGAACGGTCAAGAATGCGTTCTCACCTTTAAGAAATGTTCTCTTTTCTTATAAAAAAAGGGCTTTCACGTTCGCGGAACGCGTTCTTCACTATCACAGTTTAAAATGATGAAAAACGTGATCCAATATCAGTTTTTCCTATGAGAATCCCCGAGGAGTTCCAAATGATTGATAAAACCTCAAAGGGACATTTGAAAAGCTAGGTAAAAAAAATGAAAAATCCTTATAGATTGCCTAGGGGCTACGAAGCTCCAGCTCCCAGGCAATCTGCAAGGATTTCTCGTTTTTTTTGCCTAGCTTTTCAAATGTTCCTTTGAGGTTTTATCAATCATTTGGAACTCCTCGAGGATTCTCATAAGAAAAGCTGATCTAGGTTGCATTTTTCAACGAAAGAATATGAGAAGAGATTTATTAGATTTTTAAACCCATACACAAACCCTTAACAAAGATAAATCGGGACACCGTTAAATCTACCAATAAAATTTATATACCTTAACTAAGAAGCATATTCTTATCTAAAACAAATTCAACAAAGAAAATATTTCTCTATCTACTCAATCTGAAATCATGGGTCACTGCCTATAATTAAACCCCACGGAACAAAGCTGACTGCTTCTCTTAAGATGGAATAAAAACTATCTCTAACTCTACTAGATGGAAAAATGATTGTTTTTAATAGAATGGAATGAAAAATAAGAAAAACTAACTCTAACTCTAATAGATGGAAAAAATGATTATTTTCATTGGAATGAAATAAAACTAGATGAATCTTAACTCAATCTTTACCATATAAAAAATGATTTTTTTTATTAAGATGGAAAATAACGAAAGGAAAACTAACTCTAATTATACTAGATGAAAAAAAAATGATTTTTCTGATTAAAATCAAATAAAACTAAAGAAACACTAACTTTATCTCTATTGAATGAAAAAAAAATGACTATTTGTATTAAGATCGAATAAAACTATAGATAAACTAACTCTATCTCTATTAGATAAAATATAAATGACTACTTCTATTACGATAGAATAAAAGCAAAAGAAAACAAATTGCGAAGTATACTAATTCGTCAAGCATATCATTTAGTTTTACTCAAAAACAATAGTGAATCTTTTCACCTATGCACAACGTCATTATCAACACAAAATGATAGAAAGTGCAAAAATATGTACAAACTTGTTCTTTTCTTTTGTTCTGTCCTGACTATTGACGAACGTTGCAATGGAAGGTGGAGATAATATTTCGATCGCATTTGCAATGTTTATCAATAGTGAGAATAGGACAATTTTATACATATTTTGCACTTTCTATCATTTTGCGTTGAGAATTACCGTGTGTATATAGGTGAAACGATTCACTATTGTTTTTGAATAAAAGAAAATAAAATGATTGGCGAATTAGTATACTTTGCAATTTGTTTATTTTCTTATATCTTGTCGAATAAAATAAATAAAGCAAAACTAACTCTAACTCGACTAAGATGAAATAAAACTAAAGATGCATTAATTTATCTCTATCGAATGAAAAAAATGATTTTTTTGATTAA
>CAJNOL010002533.1:6546-37150 GCA_905250125.1 Rotaria sordida | reverse complement strand
AAAAAAAAGAAGTTTTCATGAAGATAAATCATTTGTATTTTGTAAGTTGAATAGAATTAATCTTATTTTTAATTTATTTTTCTTTTTTATTATTGATTATTTATGTATATGTTGTAATGATCTTGCTCGTTGATTTAAATTTCAAGTAAATATTTTTCAATGACAAAAAAATAATCTTCGAAAAATTTTTGCAAAACTTTGCCGAAATTTCGAACAAAAAATAGCATAAACAATTGGATTTGATGCTGAACTAATTGTTACTAAAAGCATTGTAAAAGCAATAAAATAAGGTGTTTGAATAAATTGTGGAGCAGGTCGAATTGCATTTGTATCAAATAAAATAAAAACAAGTACTTGAGGACTAAATGATATAAAATAAATAAGAACAACAACACCCAACATTTTAATAACACTTCGACGAGATTTTAATGCTTTATAAGTTACATTCGATTTATAATAATCATTTGTTTCTTGACGATGTTTTATACTTGATAATGAAGAATTATTATATACAGGAACATTTTTTAGAGATAGAGGACGACTTTGTCGACAATTATTATTATGACGATCATTTAATGAATTTACAAATGAATTGTCTATCGTTGTTTTACTATCGATATTTCCATAATTGTCAATATAATCATCTTCATAATAAATATCATTCTATAAAAGAAAAAGAAATTTATTATTTATTTTTATAAATTATATAAAATCTAATCTGTACTCGTTGAATATTATGTTTTTTAGTTAAATGAAAAGAATGATGAAGTGTATGATCAACATTAGATAATTGATTAACTATTCTGATATAACAATATAATTGTAATAAAAGTGGAATAAAATAGAAAATAGTCGATTCAATTGATTTATGAATAATATATTGAATTTGATGTAATAAAATATTTTCTGTAGAATATTGAAGAAGACAAGAACGACGTGATGAAGATATTGTTATAACACGTAAATAAATAATATTTGGTGATACACATAATAATGAAAAAACCCAAACAAAAAATGTTATTTGAGTAAAATGTTTTTTTTCATGTAAAAATTTCGAACGAAGTGGATAAACAATACCAATAAATCTTTCAATAGTAACAGCACACATTGTTAATACAGATGCATATTGAGCTAAAACAAGAATTGAACGAATTAATTTACAACATAATTCATTTAATATCCAATTTCCATTTGTTGATGAAACAAATTGAATTATATCAGGAATATTAAATAATAATATTATTAAATCACAACAAGCAACATGAACAATAAGACGATTTGTTAATGATCGTCTCATATTATAATCAACTTGAACTGATATTATTACTAATAAATTACCCAATATACCAATTATTGCAATTAAAATAAATAAACATGTTAATACATAATTTACATTTATATTCATTGAAATATTTACATTTATATTCATTGAAATGTTTAATTTATTTTGACTTTTATCCATTATTACACTTTTTTTTTTGTATTATTTTTCTGAAATATAATGAATGATTGAAAAAGTTTTTAGATAAAGTCTTTCTTCATTTTTGACTTATGAGAAACTATTTCCTGCATGCCAAAAATTATGGATTATGATCAGAATTTTGTACTCTTTTTGAATATGAGCTTAGAAATTTTGTGTGTATTTTTGTTCAATAGTAGTGAAGAACTTTTTGAAAGACTTGGAAATTTATTTTTAATGGTGAACCAATAGATTTTTCTTCAACTTTTAAGTCCCTTTTCAGAGTACAGTTTAATATAGCTCCCTCATCTGTTAGAGATGTTCTTCATGATCTGATAAGTCTAAAATATTAAACTATAAGCAAATATTACATTAACGTAGGGTGAGATTTTACTCGATGTAGTGTGAGTGCAGATGTAAATGAAGTTACGATGAACACTCTCATCCATATCCTTAAGTGTTAATTTCTGTAATGGAAGGGGGGAAGGCTATACTAAACTGTACTCCCTTTTCGAATATGCTAAAAATTGTTGGAGTCGATCATTTTGTAGAGTGGACATTCCTCTACAAAATGTAATATTGAGCTAAACTGCAGCTTTTACTCGAGTGAAGTTACATGTATTTTGTCAATAGTTTGTTCCTATGCAAAATGTTTTTTGGTGAAAAAGTCAATTTTTCCAAAATGAATATTTAGAAAAAAAACGAAAATTGAGGTGCCTTGTCGAAAAACAAATCAATCTCAAATAGTACATTTCGTATGGTAACTTCTGATCTACAAGCTGATATATAAATAAAGTTTAGTTTCGAATCGCAACAATGAAAATATAAAAATGTGCAGAAAAAATTTTTCTTTCAAACTAATTTTATGACTTTTCAAAGATTATTTCACTACTCTCAAACAAAAACTAAGACAAAATGTCTACGCCCATATTCAGAAAGAGCACAAAATTCTGATCCTAATCCATAGTTTTTGAGATGCCGGAAATACTTTCTCACAGGTCAAAAATGAACAAATATTTTGTCTAAAAACCTTTCAACCGTCCGTTATTTATTCTTTCAAAGAATATTATTTTTAATTTTCATTCTTCATTCCTGTTTAATCTATGAAGACATCTTTACTTTTTGTATCATATTATAGAAAAAAAACAAAACACGTTTAATTCTTCAAAATAAATTATTTTATTTTATTTTATTAATTCAAAAGATATTTATTCTAAATAAACATAATAATATAGCTCAATAATTATAATCTGCGAGGTATACAATATTCTCGAGTGAAGTTTTTTCTCGTTGATTTATAAATGATTTCAGGGAGCTTGACGAGTTGGTTATGAATATTTACTTTTTATTTTGATTCGATCAATTGCGAATATTCTCGTAAACCTATCTAGGTTTTTGTAATAAAAGTTAAAAGCAAATGTTTTATCTCATTAGAGTCACCAGATCATAAGCCACAAAAGTACTTATTTAGTTTTTTTAGATTCCTTTTTATTGTTAAGAAAATTGATTTTGTTTTTTTCGTTTGATGGTAATATTAGGCGAAATGTGCTTGTATTTAGCAGTCTTTATTATCATGGTACGGTCGAAAAGCTAAGTAGGTAACATATTTCGAATCACCCTCAAAAACTGCATCGAATCATATGTGTTTTATGAAAAAATGTTTTCGATGGAAAATACAATTGGGATCCTGCTCAGGTCTATTTTTCTAAAATATTCTCCCTAGTCTTCTCGGGAGATCGATTTTTCAATCATACATGATTCAATGGAGTTTTTGACGCTGATTCCAAATATGTTATCTACATAGCTTTTCGACTGTATCATGATAATAAAAACTGCTAAATACGAGCACATTTCGTCTAATATTATCATCAAACAGGAAAACATTCAATCTTCTCAACAATAAAACAGAATCTAAAACAACTAAATAAGCACTTTTATAGTTCACGATCTGACGATTCCAATAAGATAAGACACTTGCTTCTAACTCTTGTTACAAAATCTTGATGGGTTTACAAGTATACACAAAGATGGGTTTAACCTTATTAATTCTAAATCTAAATAAATAACATTTTTCTACGCAGTTTTTTATGCTGAATCAGAATAAATGTATGGATTATCTCAATACATATCTTCAACTCATTTATACTGATAATTTTATTTCTTCTTCTTTAGAACATTTATCAAAAACAAAAAACAATTTTTCGTTTATCTTTGAAAGAATAACCTAATTAAATATGTAAAAGATAATTATTAAAGAAATATTAAAAAAAAATAATTTTTTTCTGTTTAAATTCAAATAAGTTAATAAAATCTATTAGTTCAAAGCTTACAAGATAAAATTAATCAAATTTTTCTTCTAGGAAATTATTGAGTTAATAGATAAAATTAGTCACATACAATCCATTTGTTCTAAGACATTTGTTAAAACTATGTTTCAACTAATATTTCACTAAAAACATGATTATTTTGATAACAATACTTAATAATTAGGCACTGTTTTTCATCGATTCAATTCAATTATACATAATTGACTTAATAAATATTGTCAATACATTAAATCATAGAAGATTTAGAAGTTTTTTTTTATTAGAAACAAAAAAATCTTCATAGACTAGTAGAACTTAACTGAGCAAGTTAATTTCATATCATTTATTAAAAAGTTCCTATGAAAAACGATTATCATTCCAAAATACAATTCTATATTCCTAATTATCTTAGATGACTATTTATCAGAATTATTTTCTACTTACTTTATTCCATAAGTTTAATATTTATGCCATATTCAGATAATCAATCAAATAGATAAAACTGAATTAATCAAGCGATCCTTCATCATTGTGCTAAGTGATATGATCAAGATAATAATAATAGTTTTAATAATAAGATCAATCAAAAAAAAATAGATTGAAAAAGTCTTCTAAAATAACATAATTATGTATGGCTAACTGCATTTAATAGCTGAATGAACTGCGAGAAGAAAGAACTTGATTAACCTTATCATATGAGATTTTATCTGTAAAAGTCAGTCATTTTCTCGTGTCATAAATATATTCAATTTATTCTTGTGGAAAAAAAAACGGTTTTTTTTCTCTATCATTTTTGACTCTTCTATAAAATAATATTTATGAGATAAATAAAAATGAATAATGATTCAAATAATATAGTTTAATCTCTTATGTATTAACTAATATCTAGTTTATCTTCTTTCATTTTCTATTGAAAAGAAAAATTTAATTAAAAAAAATCTTCTTACAATTATTGATAAGTATATCAAAAAGAAAAAACAAATCATTATTTTATCTTTTATATTTATAGATTAGATAAAAATTTCTAGAGCAAAATAACCTCTCAAGATGATCTTTCATTGGTTCGTTAAGGAAAACAAATAGATAGAAAACAGTTTATAATGCCTGGTAGTCGACATTATATTATCACTGAACGGAATTAATTAGCATGTTTTTTTTTCCTCCTATCTTTAATACTTGTTATTTTCTCTTGAATAACTCAATATCAATTGAAATATAATGATCATTCTCTTTTTCTTCGTAATTAGAGATTATAATTTGTTTTTCATATTATACAAAAATATCTCGAGATTAATATATAATAGTTAACTTTATCTTATTAACAAAGTAAAAATTAAAAAACAAAAACAAAACAAGATTTTTTTGAAAAAGAAAAAAAATGTTTTATTTACTTTGAATATTTGAATTTATTTTTTCTTGTTTTGATTTGTTTTTTTGGTAAACTAAGATAATATTCTAATTCAATGTTAATTTAACTAATTTTTGATAAGGATATTGTATATCTTATCTCGATAGATGAAATAATAGATCAATGTTCTTATTATACATTTCGTATAACATCAAATTTGACAGAAAACTCATGTTTTCTGTCAGGCTAACAAAACTTGTGCATTATTTATCTCGTATTTTAGATAAAACATAAATAATAATTATTACGAAACAAAAAAACATTTGTCTTCAATAAAATAATTAGGAAAAAGGGTTTCATTGTTAATATAAACGTTTTTAAAACTTATTCAATGATTATGTTTAATTAAAAAGTACATACTCATTTAGAAGAAAAACTTCCTTCAATTAATAAATATTTATAAAAGAATTCTTTTTAATATTAAAAAAAAAAAAAAAGAAAAACAATAATATTACTATTTTGTAAAACTTAATTGACATATTTATATATGTTAATATGAAATATTTCATCGAAAGATATTAATCATACCCAATTTCGGAGTATATGATGTTTAAAAACACTCTAAACACGATTCTCCTTTGAACATTTTCACATTCAATTAGAAAACATCAAAACTAGTTAATTTCATAATGCAGAACGTGTCAAAAAATTAAAAGAAAGTCATTTTTTCATAAGGAAAAATGTTCAAAAAATTTTCTTTCAATATGCTTGACATAGACGATACATTAAAAAAGTCATTATTATCTGTAAAATACGTCACAATTATTACGGAAAAAAAATTTTCACACGTTTTCCGGATGGAAAAATTGCCCTTTTTAAATGCCTTGACACATCTTTTACGATGAAAGTAGCCGATTTTGCTGTTTACTGATTCGATATGAAAATGATCAAACGAGAATCGTGTTTAAGACGTTTAAACACATTTTGAGAAGCTTTTGTTTGCTTGAGTAATCATAGAACTGAACGATGAAATGATGAATAGAACAATCTATAAATATATATTTAACTAATTAATTTTATTTTATAGAAAATAACAAATAAGACGATCAATTTAATATTACCTTACTTTGATAACAAATGTACTTTATTTCTTTCTTCTCTTTTTCTTACAAAATAAAAATATCATTGCCTTACATAGATCACATCAAAATTTTTATCAATAAAATAAAGAAGAAATAACAAGTGACGAGTTGTAAAAAAAACAAGGACAATATAATTGTCATTTTGTATCTATTGTGTATGAAGTACTAACCCCATTTTTCTTTGCTTTATTAATCTATATCCGTATTAGAAAATATTGATTTGACGTTGTTTATTGTCCTTTTCCTTTTTATTCTAATTACTTTTATAAGGCAAATGTCATATTGATCAACAGCGATTATAGAAAATATTTTTATAGATAAGTATTAGCAGACGCATATAATAAAATACATTTGAGTTATATTAATGATAAATATGATCAATATAGATTGAATGGCATCACAACATCAACGAAAGATCAAATTGTTAACAGATAAAAACATATCCTATCTACAATCGAATCAACAAAGTAGAATATCATTAATAGCTAAGAGACAAATATGACCTCTTCTTTTTCTTATAGCCAGTTGAAAGAAAAGAAAAGAAAAAAAGCCATGGGAAAATGAATAATAATATAATTTAATGAGTATTTTCAAGACCAACCAGTAAACTAAGAAGAGTTATTCGATATTTACTATCTAAGATAAAAAATTAGTTGATTATTTTTCTGTTTTATTTCTATTAGTTTATATCTGAAAATGACACAGATGAGTATTTTGTTTTAGACAACAGATGTAATTGTATATAGATTAACTCATAGACATTCGTTGAGTTCAAAATCAGATTCAACAGATGTATGTGTTCTAAAGTATATACAAAACTATGCAAACATTATTTATGCTAATATGATTTTGTCATTATTTTGATATAATTATTCAATTACAAAAATATTAATCTAATGTTCTTCATCAATAAAGATAATTCTTTTTTCATCTATCGATATAATGGCACAAAACATAATGAATTATTCGAATAGATCTCTATGAAATAGATTTATTATTCGTCGTTTTATATAAAAATAGAATCCAAAAATAAATTTGAAAAAGAATTAATAAAAGTTTTTCATTAAACATAATCATATTGATATTTGCTTTTTTTTTAGACGGAAAAAATCGTTAAATACAATAAATATATGTTCGGAATATTTTTTAAAAAATATTTTTAGAAAAAGATGATTCTTATTCTGTTTTTTGTTGTCAATCTTATTTTAAGCATAATTAAAATTTTTGAATTTATTTAATTGACTCAATTTGAATTTTTCACTGGATTCATTCAGCCAATTACCGTCGATTTTCCATTGGATAATAAAATAAAAGTTCAAGTAATATTTTCAAAATGCTACTGTTGAATAACTTCCTTTAGAAACTGTTGAATTTTGATATCCATGCATAATCATTTATTGAAAGTATCAAGTTTAGTATAAAAAAAAAACAAAAGAAGCGACTAATCTTTTTTTCTTTTTATTAATATATCCATGTGAAAATTTTTGCCTTGGTAACCGATTTTTAAACGGCTCAAGTAAACTTACACTTCAATTAAGTGCTTTAAATCGCTTAAACACTATGGCCTTAAGCTGTTGAATGCGGTTTCAACTGATTAAGCCGCTTAATATAGCTTACAATGCGTTTTGAGAAGCGTTTTCCAGCACTCATCATGAAAAGTGCTGTAGATTTTTATTTCCTAAAGCACTTTCCATGGAAAAAGCTGAAACCCATGTGAAAATGTTTGCCTCTGTAAGCTACTTTGAAGTGGCTGAAATAAGCTTACACTTCAATCAAGTGCTTTAATGCGCTTAAACATTACGGTCTTAAGCTGCTGCCAGTAGTTTCAACCAATTAAGCCGCTTAATATAGCTTACAATATGTTTTGATAAGCACTTTCCAGTACTTATCATGAAAAGCATTGAAAACTACTATAAACTTTTATCTTTGGAGACTTGAAAATGCTGCTATCTTTTATATGTTAAAACAACGCTCATGTGAAAATTTTTGGCTTTGTAAGCTATTTCTCAGCAGCTTAAAAACCTAACCCTGTAGTAAGCTACTGTAGAGCGCCGAAATACGGGTGTGCCAAAATGTTTGCAACATTTTTTTGTTTCGCATGTAGCTTGACCTAGATAAATGATAGAATCTTGAACCTTTTTTTAATAAATGTGTCGTGAAAAGCTCTACA
Organism: Rotaria sordida; assembly: GCA_905250125.1. Taxonomy (NCBI): domain Eukaryota; kingdom Metazoa; phylum Rotifera; class Eurotatoria; order Philodinida; family Philodinidae; genus Rotaria; species Rotaria sordida. Next base: position 28,725 of record CAJNOL010002533.1, on the reverse strand, counting down.
AAAATGGTAATAGCAAATTCCTGTTGACTTATGTCTATGATCTTTTCCATACTTAAAATGAAAAACCTACATGAAAATGCTACTTCCCACTGTATTGAACATGATAAAAATGTTTGAAAGACGTTTTTGTTTTGCAATATGGATTTTTTTATTGCCATTTTTGTAGAGCTTTTCACGGCACATCTTTTTAAAAAAGTTCTAGATTCTATCATATACCTAGGTCAAGCTACATGCGAAATAAAAAATGTTGCAAACATTTTGGCACAACCGGTAATTGAAATCTTGTACCATTATTTACTCATATTGGAAAAAGGCTACCATACATTGATGAAATACAATTTCAGATCTTCACTCAGACTTCAACATTTTCTTTTGGTTTTGTCAGAATCGTATTCCTAAAATTGTGAACACTCCGTTCTTCTGGTGAAAAAGATAAGTTTCATGTTAAACTTAAATCAATTGAAAGTCTTATTGACAATGTTAAATTAAAATAAAAATGAATATTTGTTGGTTTACTTGTCAGAATATTATCAAGATAAGACAAAAGAAAATTGAACAGTCATTCACTTATGGTAAACTTTTATAAAAATATTCTAATAAAAAAAGTTGAATAAAAATAAATCTCATGATTGTTGATTTATTTTATTATAAATATCTTGAAAAATAATATTTGTCATAAGATCATATCCAGCTGCTGTTAAATGAATTAGATCATCCCAAATAGCTTTTCGTTGATTAATATCTTTCATACTATGATAACTTATATATTTATCAAGATCAATAAGACATATTCTATTTTGATCTTGATAATTTTTAACATAATTTCTAATCATTTCATTTAAAATTTGTCTTTGTTTATCATGAATATGTTCAGGTGTGTAATAACCATTTTCAATAACTGTCATAACGGATAATTTTGTATTTTGATTTTTTCTTTCAAGAATCATATCATACATTAATTTTAAACCTTCATTAAATATTTTTTCAGCTGATTTTCGATAACCTAAATCATTTGTTCCATCTAAAATAATAATCCAATCATAATGAGGAGAATATTCATCAAAAAGAAGAGTTTCAAGTCGTTTAACCATTGATGGAACAACACATTCACCAGGTATTCCTTTTTGATCAATAATAATTGGAATATTTACAGATGAAAATAAATTTATTGCATAAGGATGATTAGATAAACCGTAATTACAAAAACCAGCTGTCGAAGAATCACCAAACGCAAGAAAACGAAGTGGTGATTGCATTTTATCTTTTTACAATTAATATAAAAAAAAAATAAAACAAACCATGTGTCAGAGAATGATGAGCTATGCTGCATAAGAATTGACTCATTCACAGCTTAATCTAAACAAATCCTACGAGGTACGTTTCAGTCGACACTGTCGAAACGTTTTATTTTTTGTTTCGCATTGATTATGTTGACTGAGGCTTGTCAAAAGTTATATTCACTTTCTACGATTCCTTTAAATAAAAGTTTTATGAGGATTTGAATGTTCCTTTTCGTCAGTCCTCAATGAATATTCTGAGTCTGTAATAAATAAGTTAATATTTATTGAACAACAATCCAAATCTTAATAAGATAAGAAATATTCTTTTCACCGAAGTTTGACTAATAAGGTTTTTATGCGAGACTTTGTAGTTGAAGGATAAATATTAAATAATGTCAATAAGTTGTAATTGATAACTAACAGACAAAATTAGCAAAACTAATTATCAGAATCATCTAAAGTTATTTCCAATTCATTTCAAATTATACATGAAATATTATAATTCATTGATCAAAAACTGCTTGTTGAATTCTTTTCATAATACCGAAATGTGTTTTTATACTTAGTCGATCTCATGAAAATCCCTAAGAGCACCAAACTTATACTGTAAAGAGATGAAAATCAGTTTATAAAAATGCTTTTCATATCGATTTTTCTAAAAGAAATCTTTGCCTATATGCTAAACCCAAGCAGACAAAATTTTGGAAAACATATTTAAACATCCTAAATGCATTTTCCGTTTGAGTATTTCATGTCCAAAGAGAAAACAGCAAAACCAGTTACTTTCATTATAAAACATGCATGAAGATGCTTTAAGAAAGTAACTTTGTCATGTGAAAAACGTCCAAAAAGTTTTCTTTCAATATGTTTGAAATATACGATGCGTTTAAAAAAAAGTAATTATTATCTGCAAAATACGTCAAAATTGTTACGGAAAAAAATTTTGCACTTTCTTTCAGATGGAAAAGTTGCCCGTTTTAGGCGTCTTGCTGCACGTTTTATAATGAAAGTAGTCAGTTTTGGTGTTTTCTGATCAGATGTGAAATACTCAAACTGAACAAGCATTTAGGATGCTTAAACACGTTTTCAGAAAGTTTTATCTGCTTGGGAAATTTACATAAATAACTTTTAAACAGTTTAAGCGATTTATATATTTTTTTCAATAATATTATAAGGGATTGTTTGAAGTTTTGTTTTGTATATTTTGCAGATAAATGCCTGTGTTTACAAACATTAGGCTGGAAACAGTTTTGTTAATGGCCAGATTTAAGTCATCTATCGTTGCCAAAGGAAAAATGCAAAAATGGACAACAATTTGAAAGATCTTCAAAAATTAGAAAAGATTAAATCGACAATATTCATGACGCTTGTGAATATTTGTTACTATCGAGTGTTCGAGTTGCTGTAAGCAACGACTGGGCGAGGATCTCAAGATTGACGGGAGGGTGCAGTGGGTGTATAAGAAGATGTCTCATAGAGATAGCGAAAAATTCAAAAACTCTTAGTAATTTTACTCGGTAATACAGGATAATTTTGAATAACGGGGGGAACAAGAAAGAATATATACCTCCACTGTTGCGATTTCTCTCTGCAACAGCCTGCTTCATTCCACAAATAATAGCAGACCAAAGTGTGACTGAATATCTTCTAATGAAGTCATACAAAGTGCAATTTGTCCAACAACTTCACAAAGAAGACTTACAAGATAAAATTGAAATTACATCATTTTGGATACCAATGTTAGAAAATATCAACCATATGGAGAATTCGTTTCTCTTTCGGATGATGTCTTCTTTCATTTGAATCATTTATCGATAAACATAGAATGAAAATCTATATGTATAAGATATATATAAAGATTTGGTTCAATTTATAATAAGAACCGATAAAGGAAATGAATGGATTCATGTATTTCAGTTAATGAGAATCATTTTGAAACATTTGTTGTAAATCAAATTATATGAAATAAAGTTTTAAAGAAAGAGACAATTAAATCGCTTGCATGATACACGTGATATTTAGAAAGACTTTCAGTACAAAATTTCGCATCATCTTGTATATCCAGAATGCATCGTAGGTACTGCAGACAATCAAATGGTGTCGTTGCTGAATAGAATTTGCTCCTACATAAGGCATGTATCGTAGAATGCGGCATACTTTAGGGTAGTGTGCAGACTCGTGCTAAACTTTGTCTAGATCTTTAGAGAGAGACCTTCGTCAATTCATTGTTTGATTATTTATATCAAACACTTGTATAATATATATGAAAAATTACAGACAATTTTTTTTTTTAAGTGCTCTAGGAAATAATTTTAATCGATCTTTCTCATTTCTCAAATCATAAGATGCAGAATTTTAAAAATGACGAAAAGAACAAAAATTGTGTACCCGAAGAAGGAACATCGAATAATTTATTAAAAAAAAACCAGAAGAAATATATTGAAATAATTTAGTTCTTCTATGTAATTAAATAAATTGCATATGAATAACAACAAATTCATTCCATGCTTATCGCTTTCTAATCATATTGCAAGATGATTGCAAGCATGTTTTAGTATCGAAGTCGACGAGATTTAGCTGTACTTTTTCGAATTTATATTTAATTTGACTTAATAATTATTTATATTGTACCAGCAAATATTGTCTTTTTATTCCTACAATTGGTTAGTATTTAGTTTAGTTTGATGTTCATTACATATTCAATAGTTTAATTATTTATTATCAATGACTACTACAATTATTGTTTTAACATTTATGTCTTCGCATGTTGGAAATATATAGATAGAGAATAGATACATTCGAAGATATTTCACCATTGCATATGTGATAAGTAGAATAAAATAAAAAATTTATTCTATTATAATGTTCAAAAAAAAAATATTGAAATAAAAAAGCCTTCAAAGAAAAATGTCGAAATAATGAGCTTACTCTTTTTGATAAATGATAAATATAATGTTTTCTTAGTTGATATTCAAAAAAGAACGAGGAAAACATAATAATAGCATAGGTTGATTAATGGTGTAAACAGAAAGTAGCCTCAGTCTCATCTATAAATTTTTGTATGCTATGTAAAAACTTTTAAAGCTAGTAAAAATATAAATATGAATGTATCTAATTATAGTTGGGCATAGAAATAGTTGACCACTACTAGATTAGTATTTATTACATTACTAGATTTGATGGAGAAGGACGAGTATGAGTCAAAGTCGTCCATAACTAAGAAAAATCAAGACAATATTATTATTAATATCTTTAAAGTGATATGATATTTGTTGTCAAGTTTCTTTCTTCACATATATCGAATTATTTCTTACCATACGTTATATGAAATTAATATTAAAATGTGTCTTTGATCTAATTGATATCATCAACACTTCTATTGTGTTTCATATTTTAATCTTATAAGAATTGTGTTAATCATTTTTTCAATAGAATTATTAAACTAATTGGAAAATTTCAATAGCTGAATTTTATAATCGATGTATAACTAAAATGACAGTAAATACTCCAAATTTCTTCTTATATATACTTGGAAATTATTTATTTTTATTGACTGAATTTAATGAAATACAATGAGTAATTTTTCTTATCAATTAATTAATATTTCTATTGTTTTTCTTCATCTTAAACAATAATATGTCTTTATTTTGTTTTAATTTGTACATTATTAAAATATGTATATTATGATTATTATAACATTAATTTTTGAAATTTATAAAGATTATTTATGCTTAAAATTAATAAATAATTTAGATATATTTAATATCGAAAAGAATATTTTCATTGAAATAATCGAAATCTGGTTTATCCTCATTTTTATGTGGAACATTCTTTCACTATTAGCAAAAGACCATTCCCTAATCGAACATCTTGTAAGCAAGTTCTTGACCAAGATCCTGCTTACAAGATGTTCGACTAGGGTTGTTTATTTTTCTCTGTCCATATTTTTGAATTAATGTTTGTTTTATTGGAAAATATTCAAATATAAAAATCAAAAGATTCATCTATTTTTCTTTTTCAAACCATCATATAGAATAAATAATATTCACTAAATATTTTTTATTACTAAGTATTGTTGTTAAAACAGTTTTTTGGTTTGTGATAATCTTTTATAATCAATAATCATTTAAAAATATTAAACACTTGCTTTTACTTTATTTGATGAATTAATGCAAATGTACTATTTTGTTAAATATGATTAATGAGTAAATGAGAGAATAACATAACGTATTTCACAAGGGAGAATATGAGTCACGACACGTCATAATTATTCATATATTATTTACATGTAAAACATATTTATTCATTTAAGCCACGAAGAAAATCTCATAGAAAAAAAGAGATAAAGCCCAGCTTTACTTTCAAAATAATATCGTTGCATGTATTTATGTAAATATCCACATTAAATCAACAGAAATGATAATAGAAAAAGAAATTTTCATGGTATGTCTTTTGTTTATACCGCTTCACCTACTCAATGCGTAATTTTTGGTTATGGTTGAAAAGTTTTTTATTACTCATATTTGTCATAATAAAATAACAATATGATCGTATATAAAGAGATATAACCAAATCAGTTTTTATTCATTGATTAAAAACGAGAAATATTCTTCAATACTTTACGCATTTAGTAATACATTAAATATGTATGGTGGCAATCCTAATATAATGAGAGAACTGCAATCTGATATGTGGATTGAACGAAATATTCCTGGTGGATTAAATAGTAAGTATCATAAAATATTATTGCTAATATTTTGAGAATATAATTTATTTCTCACTGTCATTTATATGTATATTAGGTGACTACAAAAACTATTCAACAAGGCTTATTTTCGTTTTTGCTGCTGTCTTAATCGCAAAAGAGAATTTAAATAGTGATTCGAATAGAGAAAAACATACAACAAAAATATATGAAAACAAAATAACTACCAGATTCCAAAACACTGAGTTACTAGAAAACCAAATCATGAGTTTTTTAGAACCTAGTACACACAAAGATAACTTTGTGCAAACTTTACAAAACGATTGAACAAAGCATTCTTTACAAAAAAATGAGCCATCTCCCAGTTTTCCACGACCTTTTTTTGTTGACATACAGTAATCTTTCAAAAGTTTATGAAACCATTTTTCTACTAATTATTTTCTATAAAAAAAACTCGATTGGGAACTTTCAATCAGATTGTTGTATGTCAGTAGAAAAAAGAGTTGTACAGAGCTTGAAAACGTCTTAGTTTGTAGAAAACTATTTCTTCTATGATATTGCGTAGTCTGAAAAAAAACATGTGCTTTCTAGATATTGAAAAACTGATGGTTCTCTTTTCAGAAAACCTTATCTTTCAGAATCTAGTAATCATTTTATTGTCTTATATCCTTATAGTGTATGTTTTTCTTCATTCGAGTCACTATTTGGATTCTTTTTTTTGTGATTAATAAAGTGGAAAAAATTTCAAAATAAATCTTGTTGAATAATTTTGATAGTCCCTACATCTATAAATACTTTCGATTGATTCATTTATAATTTTCAAGGTATTATCTTAATAATAATTTTGACATGTTCTCTAATGAGCTTTCAATTTTTATTGTAAATCTCAATAGTAATTTATTTTTTTATTCGAATGAATAATGAAAAATACATAAAAACTATCAACTGAAAAAAAAACGAATATCCATAATAACTTCTTTTAATGTAGGTTCATTGGGAGAATATGTTGATAATGTAGTAGGTGGAAATCCAAACCCTACCTATGGTCAAATTGTTGGAGGTTATCCTGGAGTTGGTGGATATGGAAGTCATGGACACGGAGGTCATGGACACGGAAGTCATGGACATGGAGGTCATGGATTCGGTGGATCGTCACATGGTCATAGATCTAATCATTCACAGTATTCCCATTATGGTAGTTCATATGGTTATTCAAGGTATTGATAAACAATTACATCAATTCAATTTTTTTCGAAATAACAATATATAAATATATATACTAATCAAGAACTTCATGCTTAAATGAATTTTTTTGTTCATGTGAAATAAAGTTTTTTAACCATTGGAAATAAAATATAATGATCAGAACATATTCTTCAATGTTTCGTGTATTTTTGTCAGTTTGTTTGTTCGTGAGATGAAATATGCATTTCATAAAAAAACAAACTCATTATATATTCATTAAAAAACAGCATAATAAATTTTCCCTTGAGAATATCAATACTTAGTTTCGAAATCAATGATCGAAATAAATAGTTGATGCTGAAATAAAATTAAATATCAAATGTTAATAATATCACAAAATAGATTATTTTACCAAAAACTGTAAGCAAGAGAATAAAAATTACTTGTTTTTCGTTTTAATGTTCATTTCAAAATGAAAGAAGGCTGATCATTCTTTGAAAGAATCTTTCTGCTGTTTTCATTATTAGAAAGAGACAAGCAATCTATATATTCCTATATAATACTTAATAACACTAAAAGTTCACAAATCTGATTAACAACCAGTGAAATTTAAAGGAGCACTTAAAGTGCTTTGAAAAAAGTATAAAATTTCAATCATAAGTAGTGCATTGAATTCGTTTACTCAAGATCAATAATTCTACATCAATCCAAAATTTGAATTTTTTTTTGTATTCGAAAGCTATAGATTCAGCACTGGTCGTAACAAATGCTCGAAACAACTCTCCACGGACATCTTCTCAAGTTTGAGCAATTGTATATCTTACTATATCACCAATCGAGTATTCTTCTCACAAACCATGGTGATACAATACATTTTATACTTTGATTACCTTTTTAGTATGTTTGATTAGACTAGATATCCACATTTTAACATTGATGTTAATAGAAATTTTTCTTGTCTGTCTAGTCATCAATAACAGTCTGTTATCTGGAAAACATTGGGATCAAAGTACAAGTAAAAGTATGAGTCGATTTTAAGAAAGGAAATATTTTTCTTTCTCTAGATGAAGTAGACGTTTATCGCTATATTCCTTCAGTTTAATTCAACGAAAATAAAAGAAAGACTTCGTATGGGTCATATCCGACGAAATTCAGTTGTCGATAAGGTGCATACAAGTCATATTTTCTGACACAGCATAAAGTAAATAATGTTTTTTCTATACATACCGATATGCAATGTTTTGGAATCGTCTTGATCACTAAGTTTTTGTTTGACCAAGTCAAATAACTGAAAATCACATGGTGATAGATCTGAAGAATTAAACATGTGTAACATCATCATTATGTCTTTTGATTCAAGATAATTGAGCATATCTTCATGAATATGTGATGTGCCGTTATCTTGTTGAACTTTAATTGCACAAAAACCAAAGAAAGATATTTGAGCCTTGATTTCGTTAATAGCGGGCTGCAAAAGAAATATTGATATAATGTTGATGGTTGATAGTTTGACCTCGTTCAACATAATGAATTAAAACTGAGCGAGTTGACTTAAAGAAAATGTATAACAATAGAGTCTTGGAGTGAAATGACTAAATCCCTCTTCACCATAGAAGAGCTCTTCGTTTTAGAAGATTCTCTTTAATTAGTTAATTTCTCGGAAAATTGGAACTTTAATTAGTATATTTACGTGAAGGTATACCTAGTTTTTCAGAGTTTTAAACTGAACATCTTAAAAGATTGAGGTCAACATTATTTACAGTCTTTTAGAACTCCAAAAATATCTTCCCAAATCTCCAAAGCTGTATTCATTTTCTGAAAAACCTTTTTAATTAAAAATTATGAAAATAAATAAGACACAATAGAAGACCCTTTCCTCTGAAAACTTTATACGCTTGATCATAATAAAAGATCTGTGGTCTTCTATTACGGCGTGATCAACGAGGATGTTTAAATATTACTCAATTTATTATTCAACACGCAAATATAGGATAAAACAAAAATATATAGGGTGGCAGAGAATTTGAAGCTCTATCAAAATAAATAATCGCTTTTATAAAAAAATAAATTTCTTTGTACTTATAGTTCGAAAAAATATATCATACACAAGATTTTTCGAAATTGTCAATTGAGATGACTTCATTGTCCTTATATTATTTTTATAATAGATAAATGTAAGAGAGTTAACAAATATGTAGAAACATAGAGAATTTCAAGCGCTATCAGAATATATATTTGTTCTTTCAAAACAAATATTCTATGGTGACGCAAAATCTAAAAAACTTAATTTGATTACAGTGACAAAATCATGTCTGTGGGAATCTGGATATCAGGGTGTCTTCATTATACTCAATTTATGTTGATCATTCAAAAGTGAAAACCAAAATATAAATATACAGGGTAGTAGAGAATTTTACGCGCTTTCCGAATATGGTATTATTATTTTAAAAATATGCTGTTATAGTAACGATATACCCAAAATAAAGTGGCTAACTTTTACTTTTCGGAGGTATATATACTTGGAAATTATTTATTGTTATTGACTGAATTTAATGAAATACAATGAGTAATTTTTCTTATCAATTAATCAATATTTCTATTGTTTTTCTTCATCTTAAACAATAATATGTTTTTATTTAGTTTTAATTTGTAAAATGTTAAAATATGCATATTATGATTGTTGTAACATTAGTTTTTGAAATTTATAAAGATAATTCATGCTTAAAATTAATAAATAATTTAGATATATTTAATATCGAAAAGAATATTTTCATTGGAATAATCGAAATCTGATCTATTCTCATTTTTATGTAGAACATTTTTTTCCTATTAGCGTAAGATCATTGTTTATTTTTCTCTGTTCATATTTTTGAATTAATATTTATTTCATTAGAAAATATTCAAATATAAAAATCAAAAGATTCATCTATTTTTCTTTTTCAAACCATCATATAGAATAAATAATATTCACTAAATATTTTTTATTAATTATTAAGTATTGTTGTTAAAACAGTTTTTTGGTTTGTGATAATCTTTTATAATCACTAATCGTTTAAAAATATTAAACACTTGCTTTTACTTTATTTGATGAATTAATGAAAATATACTATTTTGTTAAACATAATTAGTGAGCAAATGAGAGAATAACATAATGTATTTGACAAGGAAAAAATTACTCATGATGTATCATGTTTATTTTTATATTCTTTATGTGCGAAACATATTTACTCATTTAAGCCAAGGAAAAGTCTCATAGAAAAAAAAACAGATAAAGTCCAAGTTTACCTTCAAAATAATATCGTTGTATGTATGTGCGTAAATATGCATATCAAATCAATAGAAATGAACAAAAAAGAAATTTCCAAGCTTGCTTTTGTTTGTACGACTCTACCTACTCGATATGTAATTTTTGGCTACAGATGAGTAATTTTCTATTACTCATATTTGTCATATTACGATAACAATAAGATCGTATATAAAGAGATATAATCAAATCAGTTTTTATTCATTGATTAAAAACGAGAAATATTCTTCAATACTTTACGCATTTAGTAATACATTAAATATGTATGGTGGCAATCCTGACATAATGAGAGAACTGGAATCTGATATGTGGATTGAACGAAATATTCCTGGTGGATTAAACAGTAAGGATTATAAAATATTATTGCTAATATTTTGAGAATATAATTTTTTTCTCATTTTTATTCTTATATATATTAGGTGACTACAAAAACTATCCAACAAGGCTTATTTTCATGTTTTGTTGCTGTCTTAATCGCAAAAGAGAATTTAAATAGTGATTCGAATAGAGAAAAACATACACAACAAGAATATATAAAAATAAAATAATTGCCAGATTTCAAAAGACTGGATTCCGAGAAAACCAAATCATGAGCTTTTTAGGACCTAGTACACACAAATATAATTTTGTGCAAACTTCACAAAACGATTGAACAAAGAATTCTTTACAAAAAAATGAGCTATCTCCCAGTTTTCCACGACCCCTTTTTTGCTGACATACAGTAATCTTTCAAAAGTGTATGAAAGTACTTTTCTATTAATTATTTTCTGTGAAAAATTCAATTCGGAATTTTCAATCAGATTGTTGTATGTCAGTAGAAAAAAGAGTTGTACAGAGCTTGAAAACGTCTTAGTTTGTAGAGAATTGTTTCTTCTATGATATTGCATAGTCTGAAAAAAATTAAACATGTGCCTTCTAGGTGTTGAAAAACTGATGGTTCTCTTTTTAGGAAACCCTACCTTTTAGAATCTAGTAATCATTTTATTGTCTTATATTCTAATAGTGTATGTTTTGTTGTCATTCGAATCACTATTTGGATTCTTTTTTTGAGATTAATAAAGTGGAAAAATTTCAAAAATAAATCTTGTTGAGTAATTCTGGTAGTCACTACATATATAAACACTTTCGATTGATTCATTTATAATTTTCAAAGTGTTATCTTAATAATAGTTTTGTCATGTTCTCTAATAAGCTTTCAATTTTTGTCGTAAATCTCAATAGTAATTTATTTTTTTATTCGAATGAATAATGAAAAATACATAAAAACTATCAATTGAAAAAAAACAAATTTTCCATAATAACTTCTTTTAATGTAGGTCCATTGGGAGAATATATTGATAATGTAGTAGGTGGAAATCCAAACCCAACCATTGGTCAAGTCGTTGGAGGTTATCCTGGAGTTGGTGGATTTGGAGGTCATGGATTCGCACACGGCCATGAATCTGGTGGATTTGCACATGGCCATGGATCAGGTGGGTTCGCACATGGCCATGAACCTGGTGGATTTGCACATGGCCATGGATCAGGTGGATTCGCACACGGCCATGAACCTGGTGGATTTGCACATGGCCATGGATCTGGTGGATTCGCACACGGCCATGAATCTGATGGATTTGCACATGGCCATGGATCTAGTGGGTTCGCACACGGCCATGAATCTGGTGGATTTGCACAGGCCCATGGATTTGGTGGATTCGCACACGGTCATGAATCTGGTGGATTCGCACACGCCCATGGATCTGATGGATTGGCACATAGTCATGGATTCGGTGGATTGACACACGGTCATGGATCTGGTGCGTTTGGAGGTCATGGATCTAGTGCGTTGGCGCACGGTCATGAATCTGGTAGATTCGGAAGTCATGGATCTGGTGGACGGGTACACGGTCATGGATCTGGTGAATTCGGAGGTCATGGATCTAGTGTATTGGTACATGGCCATGAATCTGGTGGATTCGGAGGTCATGGATCTGGTGGATTAGCACACGGTCATGGATCTGTTGGATTCGGAGGTCATGGATCTAGTGCATTGGCACACGGTCATGGATTCGGTGGATTGCCACAGGGTCATGGATCTAGCCATTTTACATATTTCAGTTATGGTAGTTCATATGGCTATTCAAGGCATTGATAAACAATTACATCAATTCAATTCTTTTCGAAGTAACAATATGTAAATATATATACTGATTAAGAACTTCATGCTTAAAAGAATATTTTTGTTCATTTGAAATAAAGTCTTTTAAGCATTGGAAATAAAATATAATGACCAGAATATATTCTTCTATGTTTCATGTATTTTGATCAGTTTGTTTGTTCGTGAGATGAAATATGCATTTCATAAAAAAACATATTCATTATATATTCGTTAAAAAAAAGCATAACAAATTTTCCCTTGAGAATATCAATACTTAGTTTCGAAATCAATGATCAAAATAAATTGTTGATATTGAAATAAACTTAAATGTCAAATGTCAATAATATTACAAAATAGATTATTTTACTAAAAACTCTAAGCAAAAGAATAAAAATTACTTGTTTTTCGTTTTAATGTTCATTTACAAAATAAAAGAAGAGTGAACGTTCTGTGAAAAAAATCCTCAACAGAAATAGTTATTGATCGGCTGTTTTCATCATTAGAAAGAGACAAGCAATCTACATATTCCTATATAATACTTAATAACACTAATAGTTCACAAATCTGATTAACAACCAGTGAAATTCAAAGGTGCACTTAAAGTGCTTTGAAAAATGTATAAAATTTCAATCATAAGGAATGCGTTAGATTCATCTACTCAAGATCAATAATTCTACATCAATCTAAAATTTGAATTTTTTTTTGTATTCGAAAGCTATAGGTTCAGCACTGGTCGTGACAAATGCTCGAAACAACTCTCCACGAATATCTTTTCAAGTTCGAGTAATTATATATCTTATTACATCACAAATCGAGTATTCTTCTCACAAACCATGGTGATGCAACATACTTTATACTTTGATTACCTTTTTAGTATGTTTGATTAGACTAGATATCCATATTTTAACATTGATGTTAATAAAAATTTTTCTTGTCTGTCTAGTCATCAATAACAGTCTGTTATCTAGAAAACATTGGGATCAAAGTACAAGTAAAAGTATGAGTCAATTTTAAGAAAGGAAATATTTTTCTTTCTCTAGATGAAGTAGACGTTTATCGCTATATTCCTTCAGTTTAATTCAATGAAAATAAAAGAAATATTTTGTGTGAGTCATATCAGACAAAAATCGGTTATCGATAAGGTACTCACAGGTCATATTTTCTCACGTGGCATGAAGCAAATAATGTTGACTATAATCAACTCAGGTCACACTAAAAGTAGTGGTACCGACACTATAAAATCTTGTAGAAGGCTCGAGGAAATTTTCTGTCTATATATACAGATGGTCCAAATCAAGCTCTATATTTCTACAATATTTCATCATCGTTCGGATGATATCATAATATACAGATCATAGGAAAATTAGTGACGACTTGACGAAAAAAAAATATATAGAAACAAATTTACACGATTTTATTTTAACAAATGTTCGAAGTAGTTACCTTGATTGTTTACACATCATTGCATCCATTGGATCGATTTATTAAAAGCTTTTTTTTATATTCTTATTTTTCCAACGAGCTCATAAACTGATTCACAGTATGATGCAATGTTTCGGAATCGTCTTGATCACTAAGTTTTTGTAGGTGTGCATGTAAGAGTCGGTGTTGCGTAAATAAAGAACACCCACATCTAACAAGGATCACAAAATCCTAGCAGAGCTATCTTGAATGCAGTTTGCTTTTTTTCGATAATTGGCATACACATGCATCAATAGATTGTAATCACATGAAATAGTGAGAGCGAGGATGCTTGAGGATGACGTATTCACCTCATATCCTCACTCTTACTCGCCCCTATCCTACGGAGTTCCAATAAACGAAATCTTCATGTACACAGTAAAGTACATAAATACGACAGTGATACATTCATGTAGATCTTATTCAGACTGAAACGTGTCTATCTACACAAACAAGTAATGGAAAATTGAAGTTTTACACGTGGAAAAATTGTTTGAAGTAAACAAATTAAAATAAAAATTAACTTTCACTAACTCACTCCTTTCACAAAAACCTTTATGTGTAAACCATGACAGACATATTGAAAGCTGTACATTAAAAAAGATTTCTCTCACTACTAATACAGTTATCCAAAGCCAAAAATATATCATACGATGTACGTCGCAACTTGATACTTAAAATATGCATATTTATTTAGAAAAAAATCTGTTTCATGTCTGGATGTCTAAAGTAGAATGACAATTCATTAGCTATTTCTCATAGAACAAATGACATTTTTCTCGTATTATTCATAAACATTATTTTCAATGCTTATAGATATGTTAGCTGAATACAGCAAAAAAATTAAAATCAGCGAAACTAAAAATAGAAGAGAAAGAGAGTGTATTTGGTTAAAAATGGCAATTGAAAAGAATACCAAGATTCATTTGATGTTAAGCGTTGATTTTCAAAACTTACTCTCAATAATAGAAACTGATTGTATTTATGATTGACCTAAAAATGAAATAAAATTCATTTGAAAGTTAGTAGAAAGAAGCCATTGCTTCTGAAAAACTAGTCAATTCTGTTGAAACCGTATTTTGCAGAATTGAGGGAAATCATGCTCAACTCATTCGTTCTTTATTTACAGCAGATTCTGCTGATCGAGAAAATATCTTTTCAAGAGAAAGAATCCTCTTTTTTTTTTGAGTAGATCAAACTTAACACCCATCGTCAACACTTTTCTTATGCATTTTTGCTGTATTTTGAGTAAGGTCTAGATCCACATTTGCCGAATTGTTCTATCTAATTGATCATAAGCAACACACTTGTCACTTTATTTCTTTCGTTCTCCAGATGCCACCATTGAATAGCAGAAGTCAAGAGTTTACAGTAAGGAAGATGTCTTTTCACTCGCCGTACGGTAGATTGTTTTTTCGAAGAACAAACCATTACGAATGACCTGCGTGTGTTGCATCTTGTTGTTGAGTATGTTTAGATTATATAAACTCCAATTTTTCTTTCATTTTTTTCTTGTAACTGTGTTGTGCAATTACGCGCACTTACGCAGTCACACATACAGAACAGAAAATTAAGATACCGGTAAGAACAAATGGTTTTTTTTCTTTATAGAAGATAAAAGGAAACTTTATTAAATGTTGCATTCCGTAGCTTCTCAAAAGAGATGCTTTTAAGAATCATATACAGCTACTTAATAATTAAAAGTAGCTGATGATTGATGCAACTAGCTACTAAAAGCCTAGCGCCATTTAAACATTATTTCAAACAAAATTTTGTATGATAGTTCTTCGTGTAAATAGCTATTAAACATCTATCGTTATTTAAACATTATAGTAACTATCTAAACATTTTTTTTATAGATAGTAAAATAAATTTAATCACTAATTCAAAACAGGTAAATAGTTATTCAAGGTTTGAAATGGTTGCACTTTTCGTAACAGCATTTGGTTTATTGATCTACAATATATTAGAAATAGTTGAAGCCTAATATTATTAAATATTATCATAGTTATTTTTCAGATTCGACAAACATTCAAGACAAAAACGAAGACATATTTTAAATAACTTAAATTGTTACACTTAAAACTTTCAGAAGCATTGATTTTTCCTTGTTTTCATCATAGCTGAATAGAACCGGACG
This sequence comes from Rotaria sordida, assembly GCA_905250125.1. Taxonomy (NCBI): domain Eukaryota; kingdom Metazoa; phylum Rotifera; class Eurotatoria; order Philodinida; family Philodinidae; genus Rotaria; species Rotaria sordida. The sequence continues at coordinate 12,513 of CAJNOL010002533.1, read as the reverse complement.
AGTTACCACATGTAGCCAATTTTTCAAAATAATGAACATTGCAATGCATCATTTCCCAATAGAAACGTAATGGATACAATTACGTGATAATGTAATCTCTTTCACATATTATAATGCATTTTTTGTATCAACCTTTTACAAGGCATGAATATATTAACGCACTATAATGCATCTTTTGTATCAACCTATTACAATGCATGAATATATTAACGCACTATAATGCATTATTTATATCAACGGATTATAATACATGAAATAGATTATATTATCATGTAATTACGCACATTACTTTTTATAATGCATTTTATTGTATTAAAGGCTTCATACATTATACTCGTATGACTAGAATGCTATGATTATACACTTCAATCTATACCCTTATAACTATACTCCACACCTATACCCTTATAGACATCCTTATTCCTATAGCGTTATAACTATAACCCTATATCTATATCCTTATCCCTATAACCACAAACCTGTCTGTACAACTATACCCCATACCTATATGCTTATAGTCATATCCCTTTACTTGTATCCTTTTTTTTCACTAAGCTTATTGTTCCGAATTAACAGGGTCAACATATTAGAAAAGCGTGACAAAAGTTTATCCGACATCACATGAGAGCACTAGACTGCCATTCAGTGCTCCGCGCCAAATGGAATGTTGACTAACTGCACGAGCCCTAAATATATCGGAATACCATTGTAAACGACATCTGCTATTTTAAAATCATAGAACACCGTAGAAGAAGTCATAATAAATTTTGTTCACGTTCACATATCTTGGCTCTGCTGGCTAGTGGAAGATAATGAATCTGAATCAGCTATTGCCACATAAGGAAACATTCAATTGTTCATTATCGTTCTTCGCATATCATCTATATAAGCCATTCGAAAATATTTTTCAATGTTCGAGACTTCGTGGTGGACTCTTTTGTCTCTCAGAGAGACATGGCTCTCTTCTAATACTCTAGAATTCTCATAGAATTCTACCTTTATCCTTCTTAATATACACATAATGATACAGATATAATCAATACCTTCTTAACAATATTTTCATATAACGAGGTGTACATTGCGCTGAATTCTAGAATTTAAGAATAAAAATATACCAATTGATTTGATATTAGTATAAATGGAATTTTAGAATTTTTAGAATTCTAGAATCTAAGAATAAAAATCTTGAGGGTGAGCGTCAGTGTGTTAGGTTTAACCCTCACACTCACACACACCCTCATGCTTACCCTCACCCTCAATTCATATATTTTTATTCCTAAATTCTAGAATTCTGAAAATTCTAAAATTCCATCTATACTAATATCAAATCAATTCATATATTTTTATTCTGAAATTCTAGAATTCTAGAATTTTTGAATAAGGTCTCTGGTGCTCTCAGAAGACGATAATTTGAAATATGTATGCATTTGACACCTAAGCTATGAATGGTCATTCTATGATTGAATCTTGTATCGCCATATAAGGAATCTCTCAGTGTTAATTATTATTTTTGACTTTTTTATATCTCCCGAACGGTGTCGAATTTTGAAAAACGGATTTTAGATGTGCACTCATCATGTTCTCACGATCTCGCCAAGCTTTTTTTCGATTGAAAATGATACTCAGCAGCTGAAAACGATTGGCTGACTAAATCGTGACTCATGTGTCGAGAAGAAGAAGAAGAAGAAGAAGAATTTACCATGGTAACTAAGTGAGTGAAAAGCAATAAGTCGGTTCTACTAGCACTTTGTGCAGTCAGCCGATTTAATGAAAGATTACATTTGTTAAAGGAAAAAGAAAAAAAGAAAAGCTTTAGAGCGTAACCCTTTGTGTGGTTGGTTGGTTTCTGCTATCTTCTTGTCCTATATATACGACTCGCAATATTCCGTCAAGAAAAGGTTGTAATCGTCATTTATATTAAAAGAAATAGAAAATAATAAAGGAAAAAAAAGTTAAGTAGATAAAGTTGGCGCAGATTAAGAAAGATATGACAACAAAAAAAGACAATAGAAAAAAAACTCCGACGTAGCATAAATTAGTGGAACATTTGCACACATGGAGTTAATGTTGAAGATGAGATGTGTAGGCAACTTAGAAAAATCATTGGTATCAAGGGAGGAGAAGGTATCTATAGATAAAATCTCTTAGATCATTTGTTGAAGTGCAATAGTGATTTATTTGTTTTTCGTGAATATTGAAGAAATTAAATAAATCTAAATATATATGAGTAGCTCGTTGCACTAATCTTTCCGGAAATTTACTATTTCTTCTGAGTTTCATATTTTTATAGTATAAATTAAGGCGATTGAGAGAGGCAATAATCATATATGATTTAAATGTTTTATTGAATGCAGAAACTTCGCTAGATCTGTCTAAATGGTTCTTGAATTTTTTTTCCAATATTTATATGTAATCGGTTAAAGCTTCTTCTCTCGCTAAAATTAGAGTAGTATGATCGTCCATTCCCATAAGGAATATACTATTCTAAAATCTGATGTATAAACATGCTCGATTTCTATTTTCTGTTTTTCAGTAAGAAAGAACCACAAAATAGAGATCCATATGAAATGAGGAAAAGCGAAAGTACGACACAACAGGTATTGAGTTTTGATGTCTCTTTTTGAAATATTATGACATATTTTTCGAAGAACACAGTAGATATTTCTTATTTTTGCTACACATGACTTTATATAAGCTCTCCATCCCAATTTAGTTCTTATTTCGATTTCCAAATACTTAAACATAGATACAAACTCAACTTTCTGATTTTCAAAAAATATACTCGGATATTCAGGAGCGACAGCATTGCGAAATAGTATGACCTTTGTTTTGTTTGAGTTTACTGGTAATAAAATATCTTTAGAGTGTTTATCTAATGCCAACATAACTATTTTAGCATGTTCTGTTAGTTGAGTTATATTCGCTGACAGCCTTTTTTTTCAATAGATTCTTTTATCAAGATTGTCAGGTCGTCAGCGAATAAATGTGTGTTAAAACGCATGAACATTTTGGGCAGAACGTGCAAATGCAGTCTAAATAAAGTTGCTGATAATACTGAACCTTGAGATGCGCCTACATTAATATCTATTTTTCTCGATAAAGCTTTACCATATTGTATATTCATTGAACGTCCTATTAGCTATTCATATATAAAACGTACAAGATTTAGTGACATTTGTAATTCTAGCAGGTTTGAAATGAGAACTGGATGCCACATTTTGTCAAATGCAGTCATAAAATCTACAAATATTCCGAGTACGGGATGATTTGATGCTATTATCATTAATCGTATATCTTCGCAAATTGTACGAATACGAGTTTGTAGGTGTCTATTCGAGTGAGATCTGACTGCTCGTCAATATGAATTCTCTTTGATTCGCACCATTTAAGAATTTTCGCATGTATACATCGCTCAAAAATTTTACTCAAGTTAGATAATAATGAAATTAGTCGTAGACTACTCTCAGTTGGATAGATACTATCCTTTGATAGACAGATAACTTTGGCTACTTTATCGACTTCTAAAAATTCTTCTTTTGAGACATATTTATTGAACATAATAGTGATTACACACATATATTCTATTAGAGGATGCTTTAATAAGTATGTTGCGATATCGAAGATGTCTGTCAATATTTTTGCGGATATCTTAAGCCATTGTTTACAGACTTCTTCTATTTCGATCGATTCAATTGGCATTTTTGGTGAATGAGCTATTTGTTCGTACGTTTTTAAGTAAGTGGAATGTTCTCTATTTCTGGAATCATAGACAGGCTTCGAAAACTGTTTCTCAAAATAATTTCCTAAGTAATCAGCTATTTTTTGACTATCTCATATAATTTCATTGTTGTTGTTGTTTTTCAATCTTCTAAGAGATGGAAGGTATGGGTGAAATGTTGGTTTTACAATCTTCTATATATTTTGATTATCGGTTAAGTACTTGAGTTGTTTTTCACATTTTTCTTGTTCATATCTTATCCTAGAACGATGATATTGGTATTTTAAATTTTTATATTCATCTTAAATAGATGAGAAAGCGTGTTCTACGATATTTACGTCTCATTTAATTGACTTGTTTAGCTAGCGAAACTAAATATGGTGACTAAGGTGGTCGATATTTTAGATACAACTCGTATGTATTAGTTTGATCCCATAATGTCTTGAGAAAATTTGAGAAAAGAATGAAAAGTTCTTATTCTTCTATATTATACACACATGCATTTCAATATTGAAAAACATATGATAGGAAATAAGTAAAAATAGTCCAATTTGTTTTCCAATAGGCGAAGGTTTTTTCAGCTACTAATGGAAAAGAAAAGGAACGGGAAAATGGTCAGAAGTGCCTATGTTTAAAAATTCTGAAGTCCATCATGCAGCTGAACATCCAATTGCAAAATTAGCTGTCACTTTGTTAATCTATCTACCTCCCTCTCTTCCTTTTCTTGTCGTGAGCACGTCATCATCGAGTGTCTTTTTACTGATGCGTGCACGTCAATCATTCTTCAATCTACATGACATTTTTCTCTTTTTAAAAGAATGAAAATTGACTTTTTCAGTAGACTATTTCTTCGCATGGTTAGGTAGAGCTCATAGAGTAAAATAGGAAAATATTTATATTTTATTCTTTGTACTACTTTTTATAAAAGAATTTCGAAAAAAAAACAGAAAAGGCCTTGAAAACTATGCATTCTTGTATGTGGATAAAAGATTGACTTTTCTGTCTTGATGTTTATCGTTAGATAAAATTCTAGAAAGATAGAAACTGAGCTTATAGTCAGAAGCATCATGAAGAAACGAGCTAAATACTTTGTTAATAAAACATGTGATTCTTCTCTTTATTAAAGAACCTATACGATTGCAACAATGTCCAAACACAAAAGCTCGGATATTATAACGAGAAGACATTTTATTTGTGTCGATGATCTCGACATGTGAAAGGAAATATTTGCAACTGCATGGCTCACTCATTACAATAACACTTTTTTTTGCTGAAGTCACTACGAATACATCATTATTTAGTGGCGATGGCAATAAACACAACATCATCAAATACTTTTGTGGCCTATCTGGGTGTCATGCAAAAGCAACTTACTTATGGTCTAGTCGTTCCGCTAGTTCTAGGCTTGGTGGGAAATTTGGCATCGTGTGTTGTATTTCGTCAAAATCAGCTCCGTTCTAATGGTATTTCGCTTTTATTTACAGCTGCATCGATCTTTAATATAATCGTACTTGTCTATGGCATCAGTATAAGTTTCTCTGCAGTGGATTATATAAGTCCCGATACATATTCAGTTATTTTCTGTAAACTACGTTTATATATTCGACATATTTTGTTGATGATCGTTCGCAGCTATATCATACTCGCTTGTGTTGCCTCTTTTGCACTATCTTCTTCTCGAACGAGTTTACGTTCTTTATGTCAACCTCGATTTGTCAAATGGGCTATACTTACAGTTCCCTTTGTTTGGCCATTGATCGCATTACATATGCCGTTCTTGACAATTATCCAAAACAATCGATGTGTCAACGTTGATTCTTATGTATTACCATTTGCCATATATTTTTTTCTTATCGTTGGTATAGTTCCAGTACTTTTGATGACTTTATTCATTCTATTAACTATAAACAATTTACGTCTACTACGCCATCGTATTCAACCGTCGATTGCCGGTCCAATGCGATTGAAATCACGTGATCGACAGTTCATACGAATGCTTTCGGCGCTTGTTCTAATGTACATCATGACAAATCTTTTTTATCCTACTAACGTACTATACTTGGCCGTAACATATTCGTTCAAGAAAAGTCAAGAACGTGTCGCTATCGAATCAATTGTCTCTTCTGTGACAAGTAATTATGTATTATATATCAATAATGTATCGCCATTTTACCTGTTCTTTTCTTCGTCAGCTGCCTTCCGACAATTATTTTATCGTGTTGTCTACAAATACACGCGACATGTCATGA
>CAJNOL010002532.1:0-37162 GCA_905250125.1 Rotaria sordida | reverse complement strand
AACCGAGGGTGTTGACACACCTGTTCTTATTAGGAACATTGACTGTATATGTGCGCAAAAAAGAATGTTTCTTTTGTCAAATATTTACAAATTTTATCGATATAAACGATAAGGGCAAATATATTTCCCTTGTGCTCTTGACAAAACCCGAAAGATGACATTTGTACGACTGCATCGTTAATCCTCTTTTGTCTTGACTACACTTTGTCATTGATAATCAAGATCAAACCTTGTCAAACTATGCATTCTTTGCTCTGGACTTTGCTCTTATTGATTTCGATAGTAATTCTTTTCAAAGATGTGGATTCCAATATTCGAAATCAAGAACAAATTGGTAACAATCTTCTTGCTCGATTGCGTACAATGCAGGCTGAACTGACTTTCATCCGTCAGGATATTCACGCTCATCCAGAGACAGCAATGAAAGAAGTACGTACCTCTGCTATGGTTACTGCTAAACTTAAACAATGGAATATAACTGTCACTGAAGGAGTAGGCAATTTAGGTGTAGTGGGTATATTGAAAAGTAAAACACCAGGTAATCATTCTATTGGCTTGCGTGCTGATATGGATGCTCTTGAAATCATTGAGAAGAACAATGTATCTTATATTTCTACGATTTCTGGTATTATGCATGCTTGTGGTCACGATGGACATACTACAATGTTACTTGGTACAGCTAAATATCTGGCAGAAAATCGAGATTCATTTTCTGGAACTATCTACTTTGTTTTTCAACCTGCTGAAGAAACAGGCGTTGGTGCCATGTCCATGATCAAAGATCAACTATTTGACCGATTTCCAATGGATACAATCTACGGATTGCATAACATTCCAGGTTTACCTGTTGGACAATTTGCTATTCGATCAGGTCCAATGATGGCAGCAGCTGATACTTGGGTTGTTACATTTCGAGGTACTGGTGGCCATGGTGCTACACCACAGTTAGCTACTGATGTGACTGTACTGCTAGCAGAATTCATTTTAGCATTACAGACAATTGTTAGTCGTAACATTGCACCAACCGATACAGCTGTAATAAGTGTTGGGGCTATTCAAAGTGGATTTTTCGAATCATTAAATGTATCACCATCAGAAATTCGTGTTGGTGGTACCGCTCGTAGTTTTACGAGAGAGGTGCGAGATACAATTGAACAGCGCATGAAAGAGTTAGCACATGGTCTTGCTACTGCCTTTGAGTGTATAGCTGAGGTGGTATTCAATCGAGCTGGAAATCCACTTGTAAATGATGTTCAGTCCACAGAACGAGCCATTAGAGCAGCTGAGAGTCTTGTAAATGCTGAAAATGTTGATGGAAACACAACACCAATAATGAATGGAGACGATTTTGCTGAAATGCTAGAAAGAAAACCAGGTGCCCATATGTATATGGGAAATGGGAACCGATCTGGTGCACTTCATTCACCAGCATACAACTTCAACGATGATACTATTATTTTTGGTGTAGGCTATTGGGTCAGTCTAGTTCAACAAGAACTTCGGAATGAACTTCGCGTATTTGTGCTGTAACTTTTTAGAGAATCATTGTTTGTTATTCCATTAAAAAGGCATTGAATGCAAAGGCATCGATGCGGAACTCGAAATAGGTTTACTTTGATTGTCGGTGTGGGGCGTGGGTTTAGGTATGAGAGTTGGTGTGGATTTTAATATAAGTGTTAAAAGGGCGTAAGCCAGCATCCACGGCCACAGCACTAAGCGTGAATATTGCTTTAATAATCGATTGTGCACTATGATCTTTGTTAATTCCTGAGAGAGTGAGAGAGAAAGAGTAACTAAACAATAAAATAAACGCTAACATGAAGGTTGCATGCAATCAATATCATCATTCTTCATTCTCTCGATAGGTCCTGTATAACATACTGAGGAGACTGATACTTTATTGATGTGTTGATTTAGTCAATGGCTCTTCCAGAACCAACTTCCCGTCTGTCAATGTTTAATCTGGCTTATTGCTAGAAATGTATATGAGACTGATGGAGAGTTCATGAAGTCGACCGACGAAAAATGGATTTTTATTGATTTCAAAGGCTTCTATTTGCTGTAGTTGTATAGATATAAGATACATACTCAGATGAAAAGTATAAAAAAAATTTTATCGCTCGATGCATTTTTCATTTGAAAATTTGTCGGATACCATTTGCCAATGTTTTTTATGAGAAATACTGTTCCTCAAATTCTTGTAAACTATCGATTCCTAATCTAGGACATCGAATGATATTCACAAAAAAAATAGTGACATTAAGTACGCAGTCGTTCGCGTCCTGTTGATACATCAATACCAATGGAGATACGTACAACTGTGTTCAAAAACTTATTCGATCGGAAAGATTTCTTTTAATTATTACTTCGATTTTTGTACTTATTTATGGCTATTTTCATTATTATCAAGAAATTTATTTTTAAAATTTTGTGGTATTGATTCAAGTAATGATGCCGATTTGCTTATAAGAAAAAAAAAACATTCGGATTGTATGTCCGAAAGACACCATATGGATCCAAACTGAAAAGTGAAACCACATCTGCTACTTACCACCGATGAGTTTTATGAAGAATGGTTGATGATTATTTTCAAAATATCGATCGAGTTCTTCAAAACAAACGAAATTTCTCTGTTCAGCACTCAAATCTTTCGGTATTTGATCAAATAGACAAGCAAATTTAGTTTTTATTCAACAAGACAAATTCCAAGTGAAAAATCCACGTAACAAAAAATGCGGAGAAGCAGATCTAACACTTATAAGAGCTTTCATTTAATTTGAAATTTTTAATGATTGCGTAATTTATGAGATTTTTTTATAATGAATTCTTTTTTTTAAATTCTTTTTCTAGAATCGATTTTCAATTGATCAAAATGATCATTGCGCATTGTAAATTTTATCTTCTTCAGATTTTGTCTAATATTAGAACAGCTTATATCTATGATTAATATATGAAGTTCAATTTTGGAAAGGATTTGTTTTTTGTAATTTTTACAAATCATTTCACTTTATATCTGTGACAACTGAGTGTGAAATCTACTTGAGATTGGGAGAGCATTTTAGTAGTTTTCTATTGTCTGATTCAAAATAAAAGGCAAGTTGCCATTTTTCAAATAAATTTTGTTAGGAACAAGATAGAAATCTGTGATTTTCACCATCCAAGAGAGAAGACTCGGAGTCACCGAAGTATGTTAGAATTTGATTGGTCAGCAAATGATCAATCAGATGAGTTCTCGATGTAGATTTTTGAAAGCGATATTCTGAAGATATTTTTCTTTCAGTTCAAAATTTCGATAGGACAGATTGATAGAAAAAGTTTTTCTCTTTCGATCTATACAAGGCTGACAATCTCAGCTTGTTCCGTTGGAGAGTTATGAGGCTTGTCTTGAGATTCTAGCTTTCAGTCAGTTGACCTGTAATCACTTGGAAAAGCAGCTAGGCAGGAGTAATTCATAATGTTAAGTCGAATGGTGATATTTCGTTTTAAGTTTAAATAGATCTGACACTGTTATCTCAATATTTCTGAAATTACACAATTAGCCTCCACTACTCTCTAAAAACAAGGTGTCATCAGGGATTATTCATAATTTTAGAGAATATGCTGAACTTTTACAGGTTTAATTTATTTATGAATAAACCATTAAAGATTCTAGATAATTTAAAGAGCCATGTCGAACAAAAAATAGTTTCAGGTGTGCAGAAGAGTTCTATCTCGCACTTTTTTTTATGCTGAACTTCTTTTACAAAGATAGTTTCAGCGCAAGTCGTTTGATCCACAGTGATTTATGTTGTGAACAGAACCTAATTAACGTGAGTTTAAAACAGCTTTACTTATCCAATGTAATAATAAAAAAAACAGGGTGTGGATGTATGTATACAGAAGACCCACACCCACACTCTAAAAATCTGTATATTGCTTTGAGGTAAAAATAACAATGGCATAGGTTTGTCAAAAACATTTGTTTTACGATACCTTCATATATTTTTACTTCAAAACTGTTTCTCTCAAATATTTCTTCTAAAATTCTAAAACACACATCAAATAATGCAGAATTTTACGAAGAACTTTGTGTCATAGTTGAAGTTTCATCATTTTCTTTTACCGACACAATTAGACGATTGCATACGTGTTCATCTGTTAAATTTTGCATTGACAAAGAATATTTGTTTGTAAAACAAAATCGACAGTTTTGTAGGATATGAAGTTCTCCAGCATGCTACATAAGAAAGAATTTTTTTTTGATAATTAAGAAATGAGAGAAAAATGCACTGAAATTCAGTACAATTTATCTTGAGACATCCATTAGATTCTTCTCAATGAACAATTAGATGGTGAAATTTTTCAATAATAAATTTGTTTTTTTTTTCATTTAGCTTTACCTCATGAATACTTGAATGGTAAGTCTAATTTCAATAATACATTTTTTTCTGTTAGATCTCTGTCAATGAGCAATTGAACGGCACAGTTTTTCTCAATAATAAATTCAACTTTTTTTTTGTTTCGATTCATCTCATGAGCAGTTAAATCGTAAGTTTAATTTGAATAAATAATATAATTTCTTTTTTCTTCTAGATTGATCTCAATTCATTATTCAATAGTGAGTTTGCTCATATAACATAAGCTTTCGTGATTTCTATTTTGAGTCGTGTTAAGTAGAAATAGTGACCAACTTGGAGAGAAAAAGTAATTCCTTCTTTTTTTTGTTTCAACTCGCGACAAGTCTGAATGGCTACAAGGATAAACGAGGGTTTAGCAATGAGTTTCAATCTATGTTAGGACTCGTTCTGGCTGAGAAGGGATCAATTGCATTATTTCGGTAAGCGAAATTCTCGTCGATGCACGTAATCATATCAAAACAACTGATCTTTTTATGTTAAACAGACGAGTTTTTTGTATGGATAGAACCATTTTTTGAGGCAGAAGGAAAGTTCGAGATAAAACTAAGTTTTACCAGAACCTTAAAAGGTTCAGAAAATGGTGCCCAAATCTAGAATCCTAAACGGATTATTATGACACCATTTTTTAGAGAGCAGTAGAACAATCAGGTTTCGTTCAAAATGTCTTCTACTCACAAGGCTTTTGTCAATTTATCAAGAAGTGAATAACTGTATGGAAATCGATGATCGGGTACTTAGAACAAGAAAGTACACAGATAAGCGATCAAACATTTGCATACTCGAAAATAAAAGGGAATAACCTATAAATGTGTCAAAAATGGTGATACAGCTGTTTTGATACACAAATAAGAAAGTCAAGAGTGCACATAGAAACGAATTAATAAATGAATTTAAATATCCAGGATTTACATGGACAAACAAATTATCTTTGAAAACAACAACTGATAGATGTATAGGAAACATTCAGAAATCTCTTGAAAAGCTTAGATATGTTCGAGTAAAACGCTTTATCTTCACCATGACACTTAGACAATGTTTTTCGCATGCATATTTCCTCGTTTTGCATGATTATTTCTCTTCTTCTCCCAGCTTCCCGAGTCACAACAACAATTACTACTACAGCAGAAATTTTGAGTTGATCTTCGATTAATGTATCGGTGCTCCTTGATCTCAGCTCGTAATCTATAAACTACGATGAATGAACTCTCATTAGAGGCTTATGTTAAACAACACATTCAGAGAAGATTAAAGTGTATGCGTACAATGGATATGACTCGTTCGCTGTTCTATAATGATATTTTCCTTTGAAATGATTTTCCTCCTCTTAAAATGGATATCATTTATCGAAATAAAGTATAGTTGTATACAAAGAAAAGAGGATGCGGAATCCTTCTTCCTTTATCTTTTTTCTTTTTTTTGCTCCCCTTCTTTTCTGTTTTTCTGTTCTTGAAATGCTTGCGAGCGTCCTTCTTCACTTCGCTTTCTCTTTCATTTACTCGCTTCTTCACAAATTTCTAAATTTTTTATGTTTTTTTCTTTTTGTTTTTGTATATTCTCTTTTACACCTAGACGAGCAGAGTCAATACTCTGTATAATGATATTGGTGACAACTGTAAAACCCATCGCATTTATGTTGTTGCTTAGTGCTTAAATGTCATAATTTCTCCTTATATTATCACGTAGGCATTTCCAAGTGTTACATTTACGAGCAAAATAAAAACAAAAAAAAGAGACGACCACTATCGTAGACTGAAGACGCATGACAAGATAGATATGCTAGATGCTGTGACACAATTGAATAGATTAGCTGCATGAAAGTCATGCTGTGTTAGCTCGCATCAATGGTAATCAATGTATAATTAATGAAATCATACAAGCATAGCAAACAATGCGGCAGATCATCCGCTTTACACATAGAGCAATGTTGAGAAAAAAAACAAGTAGATTCTCCTTCTCAATAAGTTGAATTCTGTCTTTTTTTTCAGATATGCTCACCAACCTATTTTTCACTCTAAACTTCTCGTTCTCGATTATGGTTTCGAGTGTCGGTTTACTCTTCACTTTTACGATGATTGTGATCATCACTAGTCATCATCCATGTCGTACTGTCACCAATCTTCTTCTGGCTAATACGTGTGTTCTCATTTCGACCTATTTCATCAATACTATTGTCATATCTGTTTATGGCTTTCGCGAAGATTGGGCATTGAATCAACCAGCTTGTACTTTTCGAGGCTACTGCGCTATTGCATCTTGCATGTCGATTTGCTATTCGTATCTGTTTCAGGCCGTCAGTCGTCTTTTTTTCACTGTGTTTTTCAAACATAAACATTTGCTCACTTTTCGAGTTCATTGGTATTTGATTGCTCTGAACTGGGTCATCGGTCTTGTATTTGCCATTGAACCATTTTTCTTCAAGGATGGTTTCGTCTTCGAAAGTGAATCACGCCTTTGTATGCTAACCACAAAAAACTTTTCCACATCTATGTTTTCTATTTTCGTTGGCTTTGCCATTCCACTTGGTTTATCTATTCTGATCTATGGTATGATTTGGTATCGTGCGCTACAATCATCACGACGCATTGTGGCTGCGGTCTCAGAGACCACAAATTCTAAAGTGCCAAATGCGAAACGTGAAATGAAGCTCGCTCGAAATATGTTGATTGTAGTGAGCATTTTCGCTGGTGAAGGCATACCATTCTTGATTCTTGCTCTTTGGCATGCTATTAAGCCCGACAGCTCACCACCGCAGTCATTTTATCTACTAATTTATAATAACATATCATTTTGTGTGGCTATGATGACAATCGCACTCTTCGTCATGAATAAGCAGGTGAAGGATATTATTCTCACGTATCTAAAGTGCAAACGTCGACGCATTCATCCAGGACTTATTCACCAATAGACGTTACGAGCTACTCGAGAATAACTAAACAATCATCGTTAAAAAGGCATCGTCGATCTCCGCAGCTTTCAAACTCTCTGCTCAACATCACATTTCACTTTGAATTCAAACGCAAATACTTTCTAACTGGTTGAAATGATTTCCAAACAATCTAATGATGTAGAATATTTGTAATTAAATTTTTAGTCGTTCCACTAAGAGAAATAAATCGATTACTTACTATAGTAAAAACGGGTAATCACAAGAAATCAATGAAGCCGTATAACTGCTGCTCTTGATCGTTTAACATCTATTTCGAAGTAAGAAGAATAGTAATGCAAACTCATTCTCTCTGTGTTATATCTGATCTATAGAAAAAAGGAACAAAACTAACTTAGGACAACTGCGGTGACGTTGATTTGCTATGGCTATTTTTCTACTGATAGTTATCACTATAATGAAACATTTCAGAAAACAGTTCAAAGTAGGCATTTACTAAGGCCGAAGTACTCGGAATCGTTCATCCCCAATTATCAATTATTGTGTAAGTCAACAGATAGACATTTCGAGAAATTCTTCATAAAGGTTGACTAAATGTTTTTAGGGTGAGAGTATCTGAATCTGAGATCAGTTTCTCGACATTTCCAAACAGAACTTTAGGCCTAATCGAACATGACTTCAAGCATCCAGTGCGTGTAGGTCTGAGTAAGAATTAAAAGAAACCCGATCCAAACCGATAGCTATATCCATACCCTAGTTATTCATTTGTAGATTATCACGAGAAATAAGAATTATTTATTAGAAATTAAATTTTACCCGTCTACTTGTGCATCAAGTTGATTTGTAATAAATGCTGCAACAGAATTTCATTCTTGTTCACAACATTGTCATACTTTAGGTAAATTAGTTGATAAAAATCATTGGATATGTTCCCTAGTAAGTGCAGGAGAAGATTACCCTCATATTTCGAAAAGGATAAAAACAAGAAGCAATCATCGGCAATATAAATGTAGTATGATCCATTCTTTTGTATACAACGACATCGATTGAACAAGAATTTTCTATTAAGTATGTAACAACAATAGATTTTATTCTTCACTAAGATCGATATAATGAGGTATAGTAATCTTTCATAATTTTGCAAGCAATCATTATTAAAAACAAAAATAAGCAGCAAAAGCTATAAAATCAGTTGAACGTCGAAAATCCGAAAACAAAATCGAAACAATTTGTGTTTAGTATATAATGGAAAATGTATACTAACGATGAGTAATCGTTCTGTATGTCATTAAATAAGATTTTTTTTTTTCATAATACAAATATATAGACAAGAGCATTTGTAAAAAGCAGAAACTTTTGTATTACTCTCTATATTGAAATAAATTTTAACATTACAGATTTCTTACCACCACAACGAAAACCAATCGTTTTCATATGTGGTTACAAAAGAATGTTCTCTTGTTAAATCTGTATGATTGATTAACCATTCTTGAAGATTTTTCGTTGCTTCATCCGACACTAAACCACCGATATGTAGTGAAAAAAGTTCTTTCTTATTCCAAAGTGTCAGCGTTGTCAATATAATCGAATCAATGAATATTTTTGATTTTTTCATATTTAAGATAAATTCAATAAGATAATTGAATACATCAGCAATACGTTGTAATTGTTCTACATCCATATTTTCTCCTTTAAAAATTTCAAGACGAATGAGTCGTTTTTGTAATAAATTGCATGCAGGTTCATCATCAAGTAAAGCCTTGATACAATCGTACTCGACGATTAAAAATTCAAGATTAGGTGCTGCCTGAAGTAAATGAAATAATTGACATATACCATGTACTTCAAGTTTCTTAAGTCGAGGTAATCGAAGACGAATAGATTGAGTTGATGACATCGCTTTAGATATAAAGAATATTAATCAATTAAAAAAATTTGCATTGTTTTTTTCATTAAATAGAAATGCTCACTGAGTAGTAGTAGTAGCTCGCAAGTTTTAAATAAGCAATGCATTCTCATATGAAAATACCTATTAACAAATTAGAAATTGTGATATACGTACCATTTTCTGAATTGTTTGTTACATCAATTGTGAGTGTTCGAAGTTGATGAAGATGTTGTATTATTAAAAGTATTTCAGTAAAAGATGTTACATTGGTGATTTGTAAATCTTCAATTTGTTGTATTTGTATCCAAGAAGATGGCAGATATTTACTTATTGTTGCTGATAAAATAGTTGAACATAAACAACAAGGTCTGCTATACAGTAATACACAATTATTATCTTTATCCAAGAAATAGTTTATTGACATATGATTTGACCACGATGTAAGTAGACGATCTATTTCAAAATTTGATTGTGAAGTGTAATATCGAATAAGAAAATGAAATTGTTTGAGAGATGATGGAAGTATCGAGATTAGATTCTCTCCGTTGATTAGATGTTCATCACTTGTCCATAAATCAAGTGTTAATTTTTGTAAAAATGGCATCTGTCTTAATATATTCGTAATATCGTCGAATATCCATAAGAAATTGACTAAACGTAAATGAAAATCAGTTAAATAAATGAGAGGTGATAAATCATTAAATAATTTATTATAGTCTTGTTCATGTGACATATTTTCAACATACACATATAAACAATGTATATTGGGTATGAGTTTGAAAAGACGTGGTAGTACATAAATAAATTTCAAATTAATTTTAAGCTGTTGAATGTTTGGAAATGAAATACTTTCATCATTATTATCTTTGAATAGATTCAAAGCAATTGAATCATCATCGAATGATATCGATCTAAGTCGTCCATTGTTGGAAGCAAAGATTTTTGTTATTAATTTATCGTCAGCATCTTCTTTGAGAAATCGAATATCAAGTTCAACAAGCTGCAAAAAATCTATAATATTGTCAAGAAATGACAAAAGTCTTTTACCAGTAAATAGTTTTAGTGTAAGCTTTTGAAGTTGAGAAAATATAGATGAGATAGATGGTGCAAAAAGAATAGTTAATGCTTTAGTAGAAATTATTGTTTCCCAATTCCCATTAATTACAAATGATCGAATAGAAGAACCAATGAATGGCAAAATTTTAGTAACAACATAATCAAATTGATGATGTCGAACACCCATTATATTCATATAACGACAATAATCTGTTATTGTATGGTTAAGACGAGTATTTAGATTGAAAAATGAGTATAAAATATCGGATCCACAAAGGTACCTACACATATGTAATATCATTTCATCGGGTAACATTTCAAAAGTATAAATTTCAATCATCTAGAAAAGTTATTCATTAAATTCTATTGATAGTCATTTCGAATATATTTAGTTTCACAATACTCTATTGATTAACGTTTGATTGTGGTGATGCGAGAAACAAAATTGCTCTCACATTATTAACATCACGTTGTGCAAACAATTGTTTCTGTTTCACTTTCATACGACACATTAACAAAAAGAAAAGAAAAGAAAATTTGCATATTATTTACTCGAAGTCATATTCGACACAACATTACCTTATTGGGATACTGATAAACCTACAAAAAGACTTGCCGTAGTTGTCGCTTTATATCTATAATTAAGACTGCGACATTTGAATCCGAATCGAATTATAAACCATTGCAAATGATTATGTTAAAAAAGAATGAAACAATTTTATCAAAGAACAATTAAAGGTGAACATGAAATAGAGTTTTCAGATATTTTTCAAATGAATACACTAAACTAAACGATCTGCAGGATATCCCGAAAGTTTTTTAATATATCGTTTATAAGTAATACTATGAAATAATTTTGTTTTATTTAAAATTAAATTCTAATTTGCATTTTCATTAAGAAGATATAACACGTTCCTGCTTTTTTTTATTAGATAGAGTATTCATTTTCACTTATTCATACTGTAAATGTATGCACCAATAACTTGTTCTGCATTAACATCGGAAAATGATTTTCGAAAGTATTTATATGAACAAGTATAGTACTATTTTAAAATTATGGAATATTGAATTCCACAAGAAGGCAGCTGTTATTCTACCACAGGGAATGCATAACTTGAAAAAAATTTTCAGTTTTTTGTGTTCGAAAAATAGCATAAGCTTAAAGATCCTTCTGTTTCTTTGGTCGAAGCATGTTAAGACAAACTAAACCTCCATAAAAAATAGTGGTGAACTCTACAACTCCCTATATTTAACTAGTCTTGGATTAAACCTGAACAGAACTTGATATATAAGTTCTTTATTCTCATCTTTTTGAATTTGTTTAATTTTGCCTAAATCTCAACTTTGCCTGACACATATCTTTACGATTTGATTTAAAGGGACATCCCTTTCACTTCCCGAGATTTCTTGGAAACGACTTGACGACAAATCATGAAACTTTCAAAACGAATAGATCTCAATAAACCGAGCAAACATTTTTATAGACTCAAAATTCTCACATCATTCCTTCAAGAAGATATGAGAGTCCCGAAGACCTAACGTTCCTTCCACTTCTGACAACATTCTATACCTCATCTTCTCGAGTTGCAATTTTTTGACAACTAAGATCAAATTGGAGTGCTTTTTGTTTCTTTCAAAAATACCGTCCCTAGAACACAGTAGAAGCAAAATACTGAAATCAACGTCAAAAGATATGTCTATTTTTGCAATGGTACCAGAGCTGCCATGCGTACCCCGTTTTGCCAGTTTGTACTCCTGAGGTACATATTTTGTACCCCATTTGGATTTTTTAGTTTCTCCTGTCATAAACTGGTCGTTTAATTGAATTGAACCATGTTTTTCAATAGAGCTTGTCTCACTTTTGTAGGCACAATTATAGTGAAGAATATTGGTAAAGAGTTAATCAGCGAATATTAACATCCTTTTATTTACTTAGTTTTGCTTTGATGTTTTCTGTTTTACATGCTTATTTTCACTTGCCGAATCGAAACGAAATTCGACTGATTTTCTTAATTTTTCTCTTTCTCTTTATTATTTTTCTGTCATATTTGACTGATACACAATATTTATGAAGGTAATTTAGATTTAAGCTTCTACTGCAAAGATGATATAATATTAATCTTTGTTCGGAATTCGGCGAAGAAGATGAAATATCCATATCTGAACAGGAATGTAGCGAAGAAAAAAAAGTGAAGGGAGGTACAAGAGAAATTTTCCAAAGATGGGGCGGTGCAGAATTTTCTTCCATTCGATGACCTTTTCTATTCGATAAAAAAATCGATTTTTGCTGGAAAAAAAATGAAATTTTTCTCAGAGTGAAGGTGCGCACTTCCAGCAGCCTATGGTCGCCACATCTCTGCATCAGAAGAATCTGATCTAGAAACAATAGCAATAGTTGACGAATCTAGTAGTTCTATTTGAAAAAATCATCCACAACTATCCAACAAGAAAGCTTCATCAACAAAATCGAAACTATATTGTAATCTCGATAAGAAATAGGCGAAGAATCCAAGATATGCACTGCTTTTTCAGAAATATAAGATCAACTCATATCTTCAATATAGTTCTGTTTGTAAATCAAACTTCTCGATTACTTATGACAGAACACATTCGACTAACAAATATCTTGAATAAGCTGCCTAGTCAGACTAAATCGATGGAAACACGTTTTTTTATTCGTTAAAATGTGCGCTTTTTTGCGATGTCAAAAAATTATACTTTGGATAAAAAGTGAGTTTGAAGAAGATAACGCCCATAAACTTACCTTTATCTAAAATGAATTGTTTTTCGTGTAAAAAGCGCATATTTTAACGCGCAAAAACGCATTAAAATAAGCCTTTCTTTATCTGGCTTGTAATAAACAATCAAAGTTGAAGCTCAAGGACAATGTATTGTTCTCACAGTACAGTTGTTTTTAAAATTATGACTTATTTGCGAAAGTCGTTGTTGTGAAAAAAATGAGCAACAAAAGTTAATTTATAATAGAGAAAAGTTGGATATAATGTTATGCTCTCAAATAGAAGTTTTTCTAACAGTTTTCCAAATTAATCGACCCGTTTTAGAGGAAAAATTACGTACCTTAACGACGTACCTCATCCTAAAAGAAGTTGTACCCCAACTGTATCACATTTGAAAATTAAGATATGATGGTAGCCCTGAATGGTACTAATTTTTTAGGGGCTGAAATACAAATCCCACTTTGACTAAAGGGTGTAGATGTACTCTTGAGTATTTCATTAATCCACACTCACACCCTAGTTTTTCTTGACAGCATTTAGTGAGAAAATTTCGAATGAGAAACACTTTTTGAAATTTTTCATCGATTTCGATGGACTCATGACGCAGCACAATATTCAATTTTGCCGGTGATTATCGTTCTAATTTTGCTTTTGATCGCTTCGACAATTGTTTTGGCATGGATCCCAGCTTATATAATAACTTGCAGTGTGACATTATCGAAAAACTCATAAATATTTGATCTCAGCTATTGAATGTCAATGAATCGCTAGAGACTATTTTTTTCATCGATCTTCAAACGGTTCTCATGCAACATGTTGCAAGTATTCAATAATGCCCTAAATATTAGTCAGTGCAACTGATATTATGAGCAGAAGCAAATTGATTTGAACGCTTTCGATAATTCTATATCGAATAATTCATTCGACAAATCTCTTTTATTCAATCAAATATCAGAATGATCCAATGAATTTATGCTTTCTCTACTGAATTGGACATGTTTGGATCAACATAAGTTTGATCGTTTTCGTTTAATTGTTAATATTTAAATCTTTTCTTCAGATTTTTCAATTTTAAACAAGAGTCAAGTCAAATCAGCATTCATCGACCGTGATCAAGAAAAATTCGAAACAATCAAAATGAGAATCGTGCAGGTGTAGATGATTGGGTGAGAATGAAGAAAATTGTCCGTCCCCTCACATTCATCCAACCATATGCCTACTAAGAATACATAATGATAAGCATAACAAAAACCATCGAAGTTCTTCTTCAATAGAGCTTCTTGATATTTCAAAATCAAATACAACACTGCAATAAAAAGATTCAAATTAGTCATTATTTATTACTTTATTAATAAAGATTTTACTGATCAACTAAAAGAATACACTACAGTGGAATATACGACTGATAAAGTTTAGTGATTCAAGTGGGTTACAATTAAATAAAAATAAACTATTATCTACTTGAAAATAGGAGTTTATTTCATATAATAATCTCTGAATGAAAGATCAATGTCACTAGTCATCTCGTCCAATGTAAGTAATTTTTTCGCCTGGATCATCGCCATTATATGAAAGAACGATACGTTTCTTTTGTTCGGATTCAGGCTGTCCAAAGACGACTTTTTTTGGTGGTACACAACCTGTGGCACAGGTACCTGTACTAACTAGATGTACTTCATAGCCTAAAAGAAGAAAGATCGATGAATTTAAAATCAGTCTTTATGATTCAAGTATGATTGGAAGCCTTCTATTACCTTTACTTTTTAATTCTTGTTCCACATTACGAACATTTTGCCCAACATACTTCTGTAGATCTTCATCAATGGGTGGCATGATTTTTGTTTTGCTGCTGTCTATGTTACTTCTACGTATATTGATGGTAAAAAAATGAATAGACTGTTTATTTTACTCTTTTAAGTGACGTGTGTTCTCTTGCGTTCTCTACTATATTTTTTATCAGACAGCCACCTAGTGAAATAACAAAGAACAGAACAGAAATAATACTACTCTACTATGTGCAAATGCTCTTTATGATTCCGTACATCAGAGATTTCTATTTGGCTATATGTATAGGTAAAAGAGAAAAAAAAAGAATAGAAACATAAATGAGTAGTGAATAATTTTTCATCATATATACTTTTGCTGTGACATACTATGCATACAAGGGCTATCAATAGCAAGGGAGCAAAGAATAATTCTTTTTTTTTATGTCGATAATCATGATTTGATACCGTTGATTGCTGTTGATTAGTTGTGAGTATGCATGAAGACAAATTCCATACAAACATTCACACTCACACCCTCATTTTCTGCTATTTATAGGAGAAAATCATCCCTTGAGCTAATTCTAATTTAATATTTCTGTACAATAACAAATACTCATATTTGTTATGGATGTTGTTGAATATAAATTGATTACTTGTCAGACCTTGATGCAACTATTATCGGATTTTAATAACTGTTTTCAGATGTTTTTCATTATTTTCAAGCATTTTGTGAATAAAATATGTACAAAAGTATTTCGAACTGTGTATCAGAGATTGAATTATAGTTTTCTGCTGCTGTTAAAAAATCTAATTTGATACTCTTTAATTGTTTTGTATAACTTAACTGAATATTACTAAATGTTTTCATGCATCTTTACTTATTTTTAGGCTTCTTTTCATATTTAGGCATATTTTGAAGATAAATATGCTGAAGAAGCTATTTCAATCATATATCAATTAGTAGATTGAATGTTTCTGTGGATGTTAGTGAAGACAAGTTGGAATATGTTGACTTGTTAATCCTTTGGCTATCGACATAAGAAAAAGAGAGAAAGCTCTTTAGGACATCATTATAGCTAATAGTTTTAATACGATATCTAATTAAGATCGGCAGTCACACAACTCTACTTATAATCGATGGTATCTTAAATGTTAATTTCATGTAAGTTGCACCGAAAAAGTTCTCTAACGATCTGTTGATTGACTGAACTGGTTGACATTAGCGACATCCTCTTTTGGAGTAATTATTTGATTGACAGATTCAACGTTCATATCACCACCATGCGTATCTTGACGAGTGACCAGAGGCTGTTCAATAGTCCCAACTGTCTTAGTAATTTCAGATTCAGGCTTAACAGTTGAGAATGTTGGCGGACACATAATTTGTGTTGCTGCTAATGATACGATGCAGTATACCAAGAAGCAATAGAATCCGGCTTCCAGTTGTGCTTCAATTTCTGATACGACTACTGAGGAAAAAAAAGACACAAGTATTGACGTTACGAACACATCAGCCATGCTCCATTTGCCCCAATCACGAATAATTGTATAAATCATGTAGTTATGTTTGGGGTTTTTTATAAACCTACAACAGATAATTTATTATCAAGTTTTCTGATGCTTCGATATGAAACTTATGTCATTGAACGATACGTGATAAGGAGTGCAGTCTTTTCAATAGCATATACTTAGGGCAATCTAAAAATAGTGGCGGAGGTTCGATAATTCCTTATGAAAAACTTTAAGAAACTTTCTCTCTATATAGTCTGATAGAAAAAAGAAGACTCTATTTTTCTATATTATTTGATCATACTTTAACTAATATCATAATAATAAACTTTCGATAAGATTTGTTTCATTATGATATGTACTGGTTGTACTAGATCATATTTTGTTTTCGATGTGTATCATCTTCTTGTTATTCTCTGTGTTCTTCTTCTTCTCTCTGTTTTTTCTCTTCGTTGGTCTCATTTTCTTCAATGCCTAGCTGTCTCTACATATTAGGATATACAAAATTTAGTCACCTTAGAATAAAAACGAAATATCGAGTTCATCAAATTTTTATTTCATTAAATGCTCGAAGTAACCACCGTGATTATCCACGCATAACTGCATTCATTGATTCTATTCATAGAATGTTTTTCTATATTCTTCTTTATTTAAAGAGTTCATGAAGTTGGATACAACACGATACAACGATTCTGAATCGTTTTGATCGGTCAGATCTTGTTTGATGAAATCGAATAACCAAAAGTCACATGATGCCAAATTCGGAGAATTAGGCGGGTGTGAAATTATTGTGATATCTTCAGATTCAAGATAATAATTCGAGACTTCTTCATGAATATGTGATCTCCCATTATCGTGATGAATATTAATATCTTGGACACCACATGAAGATCGTTGCTTCTTAATGTTGTTAATGAGAGGTTGCAAACAATTATTAATGTAATATTGGTGGTTGATAGTTTGCCTCCGTTCCATATGATGAATGAAAACAGAATCAGTTGATTTAAAAAAGATGCTAAATAAGGTTTTCAGAGAAAAATAACTCTGTCGAATCACAGTAGGTAAAGGATCACTTCTTGAAACCCAAGCAGAATTTGATGACTTTTGACTAATCTATTTATAGCAAAACAATGACTCATCAACTGTTGCCATGCCACATAATCACCACGCACCTGAATCGAATTTTGCTAAATTTTCTTTGCATATTCGAACTCGTTCATCTTGTTGCGAATCAGTCAGCCAGTTGGATATACAACGAGTAGTAATTTTTCTCAGCTTCAAATAATAGGAGATTATTCGCTGAATGGTGCCGCAGCTCAAATCAGTTTGCATTTGCGCCTCTTCCATTGTAATATAAGGATCATCATTAATAAGGCTATAAACTTGTTTCATATTTCCAGATGTTGTCTCGGTTACAGGTCTGTCAGGTCGCCCTTCATCTTTAATGTCTTCTCAGCCTTCACGAAACCATTTAGACCACCTTTCTACTGTCATAAGTACAGGAGCTTGATCACCAAAAACAGAACGTAGTTTATTGTAAATAATTCTTGACGCAATATTAATTGCAGTATGTACTTTAATTTAGAAACGAAAATTTTCCTTATCCATATAAATAAAAGTGAATAGTGTTGAGATTTAATTTAACTTTGTTCCTTTAGCGTTCTTAGAATACAAGTATACACTGCACATATACATAAAACAAACAGGATGTATGGCTTTGTATATATATGTGTATAGACTACTAGGCATTGAAGGACATGAGACAAAAGAAGAAAAAAAACAGAGAGAAGAAGAAGAACATAGAGAATAACAAGAAGATGATACATATCGAAAACAAAATATGATCTAGTACAACCAGTACATATCATAATGAAACAAATCTTATCGAAAGTTTATTATTATGATATTAGTTAAAGTATGATCAAATAATATAGAAAAATAGAGCATTCTTTTTTCTATCAGACTATATAGAGAGAAAGTTTCTTAAAGTTTTTTATAAAGAATTATTGAACCTCCGCCACTGCTTTCGAATTCCTCTAAGTAGTTGAGCTCCATAAAGCTTGATCTAGTTGAACGCTGATAGATTATAGTATTCAAGTGGTGAGCAACGCCTGAAGCTTTTCTGTTTTCTAGCGAGAAACATCCAAAAGCAAGGAAAAAAAACTTACTGCATCATCAACAACAAAATAGCTTTGAGAACTGGTATAACAATCGAAAATATGATAATCAAAATAGCAGGTGCATAGCCGCCGTTTTCGAACAGGTATGATATTGTTGACAAAGTACTCCGTCTTTGAGATGCCACTAGAATTTTCGATATTGGTGAAATGACGTAGACGTGTACATCCATCATTGGATACCACAGACCAGGAACAAGAAAGATTAAACTGATGATAGTAAGACTATGAGAAATCCAGTTCCGAATGCGATCTGTTGTCCATTTTTTCTCAAAGATTGGAGACGGAGAATTGGATGGCGGTGAAATATTTAAACAAATTTGAGATACGTTCCCATCATCACTAAGGCCCCAGGAGAGCAAAAGACGGGTAAAAAGACTAGTTAGTTTTACTAGTCATGACGCCCCGTCACTCATTAGTCTTTTTCTCAAAACGACCTAGACATGACTAGTCTGATATTGTTGGGAGTCCGTACACCGCGTCCTGACTAGCCCACAGACGGGCGTCAGTATTTCAATATAGTCTAGTCATTTATACAAAAAGGACTAGTCCAGACTAGTAATAGTTGTTGAAATAGACTAGTCATGTGTGGTCACTTTTTAAGAGAATGACTAGTCAAGACACGGCAACATGACGCCAGTCTGTCACAAAAATATATGGTCTCGTATCTCCTCATATCGCCTCCGGACTAGTCCTGACGGTCCGTCATGACACCCGTCCGATATATTTAAAAATTGAAAAATATATATGTGCATATCGATCATATTGCTAACTACATGCTACACATTACACAACTACTAGTCATTCATACCGTCTGAAATCCGTTCTTTTGTCAGTCAGATGTTGGCGTCCAGACTAGTCTAAATTATAGAAGCAAAGCGGTGAAGGTTAGAATCGAACATACATACTTTGTGTTACACATCGAGCTTGGCAAGCAGTTGAACCATATACGCTAATGTTTCATTAGTGACACATCTTTCACACATTAATGATCAGAGAAGTTCATAATATTATTTGATAAGAATTATTAATTCATGTACTAACAGACTATTTAATGATGTGTATCAGTACAAATCAAAAGTTCTGATTCTTAGTTACACAAAGCACTACCTCAGAAGATTAGATCAAGAAAATTAGATTAAAGAAGTTTTTTTTTAAAGAAATAATTTATTTTTATTAATAATAAAAATGATTTTTATTTGTTAACTATTGTCTTTTAAGTTAGAAAATTCTAAAACAGTGACACGATTACCAGGTTCACATATACAAGCATTTTTTTTTTCAAGATAAATTTTGGATGCTTAGATGGAAAATGGTTAATGACTGTAATCATAAAATATTAGGTACTTGATATTGAGCATTAGAAATATTAAATTTAATTTTTAATGTTCCAGGTTTAATTTCTACAAGTTCTCCGATGAAAAGACGAATGGTGTTTTTTTGTAATTGAACAATAGCTCGAATAAGATCATATTTTACTTTATCATGAGCAAAACTGAATGAGATACAACTGTCAGCAACTAATTTTCTGTAAGCAGTCGCAGTAGTCTTTATTAAAACACCTGACATTATCAAAGAATGATAGAAAATTAAATCATCATTAAATAGTGATTGTACACGTGATTCACATGTTTCCTTCGTTTTAAACATCTTTCATATTAAGCCACGAACAAAACAGGTGATTGTGAAATCTTCTTTATATAGGTTTAGGAGAGGACGAAGAAGAAGAGAGTTAAAGAGAGAGCTGTTTCTATGGCGAAACCAATGATATATATGTGAATATTCGGTTAGGTGTCGCTTGAATACATGACAAAAAAAATTAAAGAGCCAATTAGATAAACTAGTGATTCAATCATCAATCTCAGATGTTTTGTATACAATGAAATAAAAAAGAATTCCTTTTTTATAAATATGACCGATCAAATTAATAATATTGTTGATGAAAATTCATACAATTTATAACTTAATGAACAATAATCGTACGATAACGAAAATATGACAATAATAATTGTTTTCATTTTTTCTGTTCTATATGATAAAAACAGTTAAAGATAGAGACAAATCGAAGTTAATGATTTTTAGCATTTCAAACTCAATGAATTTTCCTTATTAATAAAACAATTTTTATAACTGATAATCGATAAATAAACTACACCATTGTAGAATCTTAGATAATTAAACAGTCGTGTTTTTCATAATGCAAGTTTGTAACTTTGTTATTCTTAGGTTATGTATACGTACTAAGATGTATTGAATTGAAGGTGACAAAGAGTTTTCATAAACAAGCAACCAGTTCAAACTAAAAATTACATTAAATTTCTGTAATTAGACTAGACTTGACAAGTATTAAAGATATAACCAACTATCAATGTAAAATGTCGTACTGAATTTCGGACTAGTCTGGTTCAGACAGTATGTCATCTCTAGTAAAACATGGCAGTCTTGACTGGTGCTCAGGATCTCTCAGACTAGTCCAGACATGTATTTCAAAATTATTAGACTAGTCCAGTCCCGTCATTATATTACCTCATAAGACACTGACTAGTCCTGACGCCAACACCAAATATTTGGGACTAGACTTGACTAGTCCTGATCCCGGCACCATATATTTGGGACTAGACTTGACTAGTCCTGATCCCGGCACCAAATATTTGGGACTAGACTTGACTAGTCCTGATCCCGGTACCAAATATTTGGGACTAGACTTGACTAGTGCTAATCCCGGCACCAAATATTTGGGACTAGACTTGACTAGTCGTGATCCCGCCACCAAATATTTGGGACTAGACTTGACTAGTCCTCAGAATATCTCAGACTAGTCCAGTCCTGTCAGTATGTCGCTTTTTAAAATACTGACCAGTCCTGACGGCCACACTCAGTGTTCTAGTCTAGACAAGACGGTTGTTGCGGACGTTTTGGACCAGACATGTCGCCAGTCCTCTCTTTTTTTTGCTTGCCTGGGGCTTGATTGAAACGATTGATAAGATTTAAATTTCTTCTTCAATGCGTCCATTATTGTTGAAGATTATTCAACCTATTAATAATGACCAACGATAGACTGTTGGAATGTTTTGCCTTTGTCTCACTTTCAAATACCTAAAACCAATAACAGTCTCAGTAATAATTTGTGAGAATTATCCTTGGCAGTCTTGCGCCTTGGGAGTCAATCGATAGGCAAAGCTCATTAGAAATCAGTACTGTAGAAAGAAAATGTGTTTTTGACTCGAACTTGGCAACTAACAATATATTTAAGACATAGACTAAAAATCGATTATTTTCAAAGAGGCCAATCTAACGCTTATTTTCTCCTATTTAGAAATCGAAACTTCTTGAGCCTTCATCTAATAAACACTCCTATTTCAATAATCTATTCATATTTTCTGACTTGAAGTTGAGAATCTCAGACTAAATTACTGGATGACAAACACGCACTGACAGTAAGATATGAAATGAAATAAACTAAAATAAACAATCCAAGAGGACATCAGCAAAACTATTCTTTAGAGAGTAGAAGATTTGGATTTGTAATTCTAGCATAACTTGCATGAGTCTCCGTTTCTCAACCATGTGTGTGCCTCGGTACCATCCCATCTGATCGACACTTTCAAAATTCTTCTCGAGACTTGCACCAACTCATTTTCTCGCTCGATCAACGCTTATCTTGCAACCAAATCAGAATGCAGAATGATTGGTAACTCTATTACCCCGCACAAGCAACATAAACTATTAGTCTATCGGCATTGGTATTGCTACCTAGCATCTTCAAAACGAGTGGAAACAACACAAAGGAAAGAGTAACTGATTTGCATTAGAAACATTATAGATTTGATGAATGGACTTTTGAATGTCTTCCTATCAAGAAATGATTACCTCATGAAAATGAGCAAAACAATCGGAGAGAAAAAAGATTGCCGTTGATTCGAATTTTGATGATGGATAATTTGGTGTTTTTTCTGCTACTCAAACTACTAATTGTTTATTATTGTTGTTGTTGTTGGTATTCTCTCTTTCTCTCTCTCTCTTGTCAAATATTGATTAATGAAATTACTTATGATACATTCAGTTAGAATATGTGATACATTGATCATACATTCGAAATTATTAACTGATTGCAAGGGGCGTGCTGATTAAATGAGAAAAGGAGTACGTGATGCTCATTAGGGAAAGAAAAAAAACGAGTCAATAAGGTGAGAGTGAATTTGTGTCTTACTCGGTTGGAATGAGGGAGAAAAAAGACGATTAGTCACTGATAGATTGTTTCTAACACATATAAAGTTTTTCTTGACAATTGATTAACACTAAGTAATTGGTATAAGTAAAAAGAGAGTGAATTATAGCATACGGTTGACTTGCGATCGACCAAAATAACTGGTTGATTTGAACACGTCTTGACGTTGGCTATCAGTAAATAATCTTCGTCAAAATTTCTCTGCCTTATCATATAGAACGAATATGTAGTCTATTGATGCATGACGAACAGAACGAAAGAAAACATAGTTTCATAAACCTTCTCTCTTTTTCAGTCCAAAACGAGAAATGAGCAACAGGATCACGTCAAATAAACTATTCTTTCCACAAGTATTTCATTTTGCTAGATGCTCATGTGAACAATGCAGCAAATGAACATATGTACACATAGATTAATTAACGAAATCACTAGTAATAGATTCAAATCCGTGATAATCATTAAACCACGAGAAATCATCTATTAGAAAATTCTTTGGATAGCCCTTTTTTCTTTTAATTTCAACATAAGTGAACACTCACACAACGCATTGACTTTCACTAGAGAAGAAACAGATATATATATATCTTAAATATCTAGGGTTTAACTTAGGGACACGCACAACAAAGGATACTGGAATGCGATCAAAGAAGAATCACCGTTACAAGAAAGAGATGATCTAATATCAATAAAGAGCAATGTCATATTCAGGGAAAGAAAGAAAGAAGCGAGAAGAAGAGAAAGAAAAAGGAGAAAATATTATGTGAAGATGGAGCCCGTACCAATCAGCTTCTTTTAAAAAAATGTGTGTCTGCATAATATGTATGAGGAAAGAGAAAAAAAGGCAACTTTCATAAGGAATAGAAAATGTATATTAAAAAATTTAACGCTTGATAGAAACAAAAATGCACGTGTTCGACAACATACAGAGGAAAAATGTCTATTACCAGTATAAATGATGGTAATATTATTCTGTGAGAATTTGATTTTGTAATAATTGTCCAAATATATCGACGATTGTTTGATTTTTTTTTAAGTCAATAAATAATGTATGTCTCAGCATATTAATGTTTCCATATAATATGTTCATTGATTTTAATATTTGTTTGACCTTGATAATGTTCAAGAATGGATAAACACGACGAGTGACTTCATAATGATAATGATTTTTTCGATGACGAGGATTAGCTTTTCGATTCTGTATTTGTTTTGGTGTAAAAGTCATTGTTGTTACTAGGTTTGAACCTAAATAGTTAAAATTTCTTACCTAATATAGTTCATCTCATAGAAAAACCTTCCTCGTTTCTTTTAATGATTCATCATGATAATGTTCTTTGTATATGAATGACTTGGTTTATGTTAGAAATGAGTTTTCATAATTTCAGGTAACAATTAATTACCTATTTTATCTTCTTGTTGGAGTTCCATTGATTCATTCATCTTAAATCTTTAATAATTCATCGTAGTATGACTCATAATGTTCATCATCTGAAATTTGTTCATTACTATTTAAAATTTTTATATTATTTGATATACTTATCTGTTCAACATCTTCGTTATCATTTTAATATTGATTTTAAAAATTTCCTTTTTATTTAATTTTGTTGGTTCATCTTGTAGATGAATCTATTAATTCTTCATTTAATTGTTGTAATTCAATTGATGGTTCTTGTTATATATCTGTTAATTATTTATTATTCGATATATCCTCCCATTCAATCGTTGGTAGTGGCGTTAATAAATTTATTAGATTCATTTCATAACATAAATTTTTAACAGTAAAAACATCGTTAACAACATATGCTTTAATATTGATCGGTATTTTTTTTCTTCCTCTATACAATACACACGTTAAGGACTAACTGCCTGCTCTGGAATATATGTATTTAAAGAAAGATTAATGCCATATCCTCATTTCGTTCATGTTGCTGCTTAATTCAAATATTGTTTAAATTTGCATTTAATCACCCATTGTGATAATTGTTTTTGGCTAACATCATATTCTTATTGTATATGATGATCATTAATTTCAATGTTTGTACTAAATCAATAAAATGCGTTGAATTTTTTAAGTTCTTCTAATGATGAACTACATGCGTGAATATGATTGCTAGACGTCAAAATTATCGAACATAATTGTTGTATCTTCTTGAATAAAGGACATGTAATTAATGGTAAATATTGGACTTCAATAATGATAGTAATTAGTAAAAGTTTTGACGAATAAATTCAGCTTGTAGCGTTATAGATTTATGTAATAATGCATCATCTTCTATATTTATAGAAGAATGATTTGTCAATTTTGTTTCGTCGATTAACTTTTCATTTTTAAATAATCAATATGATCTCGTTTTATATTCAATTAACAAGATGTTTTCGATAATGTCTTTCCATTATTCGAGTTTGTTTAGAAATTTTCACAATGAATAACAAATATTAGACTATAGAAAAAATTTTTTGAATTTCTTGAGAAAATATCATTTGATTCTTCGTGATAAAAACTACTTCAGATGAGATCGACAATTGAATTTTTTATTTTATATTTATCAAATAATCCCATTTTAAAATATTTTATTAAGATTATCTCTTTCCAATGGACAAGTTAAAACTTTTTGGGAATATATCTCATCTTCGAATGAAGAGAATTTATCTCAATGCTTCATAATACACTGTTCCTAACATAGGCAACAGAACGTTTAGAATCTAGAGAGTAGATTCAACAATCTTTATAAGATCCTCACGGGTAAGTTAAGGATACGAAAGATGGGAAAAGATCGAATCATTTTATGCTATTCCGATAACACACAGTTAATGATTATTATTTGAGCATGGCCATCTAACGGTTATCTTCGCGTTCGAAGGTGTGAAATTACAAAAGTAAAAGAAAACTATCTCTACAATCGAAAGTTCACTATCGATGGATTAACAAACATGTTGCAAGGGGTGAGATACCTTTGTTGTGAGTGATATGATCTCCGTTTTTCTTTCATCATATATATATATATAAAATAAATTTATTGATTAATTTCATGATAAAGTATGATTCTGAATCTCGTTAAATCACATTTTTTGTCTGAAAGATGAGCAGCAATTTTAATGTGCATTTATCGTAAGAATAAAACTTAACTACTTGAGCGATAGATCTATCTTTGCTCTCCTCGTAAATTAGGAAAAAGATATATTTTTATCATGGTAATTTAAAAATTTCAAATCCTCAAACTTCTGACTTTGAAACGTGAAAAAAAGGTGAAATTCCATAACGAACAGTATTTTTAGTTTTTTTTTATTCTATGCAGTCATAGTTGTTAGTAAACAACGTGATATTATGATAACTTGTGAAGAGCTGAACCACTTGTACGTACAACGGTTATTTATATATCACTTCGATTCATAGTTAAATGCTCAACTCTCACATCACTCCCAAAAACGATTCCATTTTTTTGAAATTTCGTAACGGTCACTATTTTTGGAATAACTTAGCTCTGGCTCAGGAAAAGGTCGATAAAATTTTTACCGGTAGTAGAACTTAATAGTCTCTGTCTATGATAAAACTTTCAAAGAGTTAGCTTTTACTACTGAGGAGATATAGGTGCTACAATATCAAAAAATGAAATTTCGTAACGTTTGGCCATGCCCATTTGCAACTCATATTTTTCGTCGTATAAAATTAGTGTGCTTAAAAAAAACTGCAATTTCTATCAAATAACGTGCACTTAAGAAAAATACACCAACATTTGTCTTTATTAAAGTCACAATCTATAGCAAGCTGCACTCATTGGTACTTTGAACTGTGTCTTCATTGCACCCGCAAATTTTTTCCTTCGACTTTCATCTTCTAATCTTGTTTCTGATATAGACATGTTCAGTTTAAGAAAAAGTTCTGCTTTGAAAGTAGTGGCATAGGTACGATTAGTGCAAAGTCTAACCTTGTCTGCGAATAGGTGTGGATGAGTTATTCCATTTGAGATCTTTCGTGTAAGCCTCTTTTCTTTAAAGTCTCATACATATGTCATATGTATCTGAGTCTACCCCGTGCGTGCATTATCGAAGACATAAAGACTCTCATGTAGATCGAAGGACAAACTCGCGGGAACCCACAACTGATTAGCTCTTTCTCCTATACCATTACCACCCACAATGACAGTGCCTCGTTTTGCTTCGTTAGGCCAACGCATCATTCGATTATTTCTTGCGTCTGTCACATAGATGGTATCCAATGTATCAACAAATAGGCCGCTAGAATACGAAAGTTGTCTCAGAGCTGTCTCTTCGCCATGATCACTGACGACGACAAGTTCTTCTATTGTCCCTTTATTCCATTTCCCACACACGATGATTTTTGTTGTCTGAAATGTAAACATCCTATTGTTGATCGACAAAGCGATAGATCGGTCTATAGAATTGATTGACACCATAGTCTCGGCCATGGCCACCGGCCATTACAGTTCCCTTCTTGTCTCCTATTTGATATCGTCTTACTTCATGCTTGAGGATTTCAGAAATGTAGAGACATTTCTGATCATCCATTACCAATCCATGACAAAAGATGTCGTCGAGGAGGACTTCTCTCTGAGTTGTGTCATTACGACGAGACCATCGTATGACTTGTGGATTCCATTCATCACTGATAATGAGATTATCTGTCTCTTTGTCAATCAACAGATCGATTGAAAAACTCCATTGATCCAATCAATTTTCTTGGTTATGGACACCAGCTACCACTTATCCATTGGTATCACCCATCTTCCATTGAATGATACGATGATTGTTCCAGTCAGCGATGAGCATCGTTTGATCATCATCATTAGCGAGAAAACCTTTAGAGTAGTGCAGTTTATATGTAGCACTACCACTTCCATGATCTCCAGCAACAGTCATCCCGTTCTGTGCCCATTTAGCATTGACTGGATTATTGGGAATCACTGCAATAAACGAGACAAAGGAAAATGAACTATCATCGTTGTCAAAGAGATCCCCTCGCTCGCGGAGAAAACTGCTAGAAATGGCAGATTCTTCTTCTTCCTCTTCAAGAGAACTTGGTAAAACCTTCGAGAATGTTCATTTTCCCTAACGTACTCACAAGGCAATTATCCCAACTACTTTCGAGCTTTTGATTTTATCTTTTTGGCTTCAAGTAGATTCCAGTGAGACTAAAAAAAACTCTAAAAGCATTCGTGTCTATGACTCTTCCCTGCCACAATATGGCCATATATATGTCAAAAAAAAATGGCTTTTTATCATTTTTTTTAAAATATCGTTTCTCTTTATCCTTCTGATTCGACAGATGAATTTTTTTCACAGATGATCGTGTCATGCTCTGTTTGCACAATTAATTTCTATTTAATGTCTTTTTGGAACTAAAAATGGCGTGAATGTGAATGGATCATCTGAATTTCTTTCTGTCGATATAAACAAAGTGTAAAACTTTTTGTATAAGGACGATATTTGATTAAACTTCATCTCATATGAATGTTTTATCCCAAGACTTCAAATGGAATGAAGCGTTTGTTCGATGAGATTTCCTTCTTTTTTTTCCTCATAGGAGTGCAACAAATCCTATTTTTTTGCATAAAAATTGTAAATTTTTGGTATGAAGACTCACCAAATCTTTGTGTTGATTATAATCAGTTTTATTTGCTCTACTCGATAATGGCGTAAAATGACCAAATCTAAACAAGAAACTTCTAAGATTTGATAGGATTTGATGCAAATATAACATTTTTTATCAAATCCTACCAAATCTTAGGAGTTTCTTGTTTAGATTTGGTTATTTTACGCCATTATCGAGTAGAGCAAATAAAACTGATTATAATCAACACAAAGATTTGGTGGGTCTTCATACCAAAAATTTACAATCTTTATGCAGAAAAATAGGATTTGTTGCACTCCTATTTCCTCATAACAAAACACAGATTTTGTCTGATGAAGTATGAGTTCTAGGTATCTTATAGGTACGGTAAATTATAGGGTTGTACTATCGTTCGGTATTGATCTCTTTCATCAGTAGAAATAGTTTCGTTTTATACAGTCTCAGATCGTTGAATACCGAGTCCATTAATATCTGTCAACGATCGTATACGTTAATATTTTACTGTATTACATGACTTTCAATATGATGACTATATATTTCCATGACTGTTTACGGACCAAAATGGATACTGTACACGGATGTTGAGTAGCAAGAGGGTAAACAAGCTTTTTTTTCCTTCAAAAATCATCTTATTTCTTTTTATACGATTGTGGTTGGTTGACTTGAGTTCTCGTAGTATTTTTTTCATATAAAAAACTTTTGATATTTTTTTTTTATATAGAAATTTAAACAATGAAAAATAGTATTGATTTTATGAAGCATTGTGTACTTCAAGCTCGTTTCAGTTTTTGAGTATTCTTCCACTATAACTAGTTGATTAACTAAATAAAATGCCATGCTCATAAGGAATCTGTTTTTTAATCTCTGCTTCAAAATAATTTTCAACATTATAGCAATTCACCATAGTTCACAAAGATCTAAAGAAATCTATAGAATTGTGTCAGAGTATGAAAGAATCTTTAGCAATCTGGAGTAATTAAGTAAACTCATCAGAACCTACGAATTCATAAATGAAAAATGCACTAAAAAAGTAGTATCGCTACTGCTTATTACTTAGAAGTTTTGGCGTTGAAATCTTTTAAGAGAAATAGTGGGTCCTAAATCCTGGTGGAGTTCGTTGAATTCGAATGGATCTCACTAAACTCTGGTGGTTTCACTATTTTATTTTAAACAAAAAAAAACGAGTAGAATTTATGTACATTGTACAAAAATAAAAATGTAAAATCAACTAATCTAAACGGAGAACAGACAGAAGAAAAGTAAGATGATAGAATAAGACAATCATGGAAATCAATTTAAAGTTTGAAAAAATCTTTATAGAAGATGAATTTTTCCATATGATTAATCAAATTGAATGCGACAGACTCTTTATTCCATTCCATTCGAAGCTTTAGTTCAACGTCTCTGCTTCTCATAGTTTAAGATCCTGTTCGACCGGAGCATTTTCAATAAATTTTATTTAAAAAAAAATTTATGTAAAAAAATCGTTCAATGTGAAAGGAGATCAATTATCAGATTATTTCCACTACATATCATGAGAGTTAAAATTTTGTAAAAAAAAAAAAGAATCAGCAGCAGTGATTGTTCTTGCAAAACAATAGTTTTTCATTGTTATTCAGAAGTGTAGTGCCTTCTAGAAAATTGATCTGAGTAAAATAGATGCACAGATCATCATTCTAATCGAGTGCTATTCAATTTAAGAAACTGTCTCACTCGACAATTTTTGCTTTGGATACATACTCTAGTTTCGAGATCGATGTGATCAGAAGTACGTGATAGGTTTTAATAATCGCACATTTATCAAGCAGATCCATAACAATATTACATAAAACTTTCCTTGGTTGACGTGGATAAAATGATGAGCGCCCTCTTTTACTTTCATTTTTCATTGGGCCACCCCATAACCCCTTTTAATAGTATCTATGGTTGATCCAATGTAATATATAAGATAGCAAATTCATGATAATTGTATCGAGTAATTTGATCAGTACTACTAATCCTTAATATGATAAAGTAGAAAAGACGAGTCTTCCTTGTTAAAAAAAAATATTCCTATCTTTTGTTACTTCTAGATTGTTTTAAATGAGAATAACTATTAGTATACTCAGTATCTTTTTTCTTATAATAACAATTGGTGCTCCGCCTGTCGTCGAAAAAGCGAATAAAGACAAACAAAATGCTGATTCGAAAGAAGATAATTCCGATGAATTGGTTTGAAATTTTTATTTATTCAAATGAATTTTTATTCATTGATTTTTTTTTTGTTTATTTAGTTAAATGATCTTGAATATGGTCGTTATTTAAAAGAAGTCGTAGAAATTCTTGAAAATGATCCAGAATTTAAAAAGAAACTTGAAAATGCATCTGAACATGATATCAAAGTGCTCGAGAAAAAATATCTTTTTTTTTAAAATTTTTTTTTTATTTTTCAAGTCTGGAAATATTGCTCAACATCTCGGTCTTGTTCAACATCATGTACGTACTAAACTCGATGAAGCTAAACAACGTGAAATGGCCCGATTAAGAGAATTAGTTGGACAAAAAATACGTAATTTAAGTGGTAAGAATTTTTTGCTACGAATACAACATCTAAAATAAGAAGAAATGAATTCAAAGAAAAAAATTTCAAAGAGAGTTTTGCGGAACAATCCAAGCTTTCTATTGGATCATATCCTGCATTCTTTAGAGATAGGCTTAGTCACTTTCATTTTTGATTTAGGATCATAAAAGAGTTCAATGAGATATAGTCTTAAGTATCGGCAAAAAAACTGATACGGATGGGACTCCATGAAAAATTAGAGATTTCCCGTAAAACTCTTTATGAAATTTTTTTCCTCTCAAACATATACTTGATTATTTTAAGTGTTCTATCTATAGTAAAAATTTCAGTCTGATTAGTTACATCCTTATCGAGAATTAGAAGTAGCCAAAACAAAATATGGGAAGAGAAGGGGATTATATCTTTAAATAATTTGTATGTTTGTATAGAAAAAGAACGAATAGAACTTGCTCGAAGTGATCTAAATGGAAAACATATGAAAGATTTTCTTCCTCAACATATTGATCATCAAAATTCTCAAGCTTTTGGTCAAGCTGATCTTGAACGTTTAATTCAACATGCAAGTAAAGATTTAGATGAAATAGATCGAAAACGTGAACAACAATTTAAAGAATATGAAATGAGAAAAGAATATGAACGTCGTACTAAACTTACTGTAAATATTAAATTATTTCTTCTTTTCTTTTCTTTTTTTTTTGTTTCATACGATTAATTTTTTTAATTACGTTTAAAGGAAATGAATGAAGAAGAACGTAAAAAATCAGAAGCTTTACATCAAGAAGCAATGGAAAAAAAGAAACATCATCCAAAAGTAAATCATCCAGGTAGTGTGGATCAAATGCAAGAAGTTTGGGAAGATGTTGATCATCTTGAAGCTCAACAATTTAATCCAAAATCATTTTTTCAATTACATGATATTAATGGTGATGGATTATTAGATGAAGGTGAAATTGAAGCAATTATGCTTAAAGAGGTTTGATAAAAAAAAAAAAAATTTTATTTAGTTTTAAATTTGTTTGTTTTCTATTTAAGGCAGAAAAAGTTCATGATAATACACCAGAAGCTGATCCTGTTGAAAAACAAGAAGAAATGGATCGAATGCGTGAACATGTTATGAAAGAATTTGATAAAAATAATGATCGTATGCTTTCATATGAAGAATTTCAACATGGAATAAATGGAAAAGAAGCTCGTAATGATCAAGGATGGCAAGTAAGATATGAAAATTGATGATGATGAATATTTGATAACTAAAATCATTCAATCTCATAAATTTTAAATACTTCAATCATATCCATGCAGATAGAGAAATACTTACTATAAATAAATCCTATAAATTTTTTTTATACAAATGACAAATTCGAAAAACGAAGATTCTATTAAATCTATTCATAGTTAAAATTTTCAAAACAATTAAAAATTCGAATGACTAGTAGAAGTTATAATATAGCATTTTCACTTCCTGTTAAAAAATGAAAAGTTTATTTTTACATAAATTTATTAATAATTTGTCATACAGAATAGTTCATAAATAATTAGACAATTAAAAAATATTCAATATCTTCTAGTGTACTGTACTCAATTTTTCTAATTTTTTTCTCGGTGATAGAGAACGCATCAGAGTTTTTATTCACAAGGATATTATTTAATAAATATGTATAGAGAGAGTACTGTTGATCGGAATGTGGATGTCAGGACTCTGTATGGGATGGGACAATCCCATCTCATGAGATGTGTACCACATGACTTATGTCCCATGGACAAACAACTACTTCTATAAATATATGTTATAATAAAAGATACCATTTTTATTACGTAGATGACGTTCTTGTTTATTTCAGTATAATTAACGAGGGTGGGAATGTGGGTGTGGATGTAAGAGAAAAGCAAAAGAAAGTACGCATTATATCAAACCATTATTATTATGATATTATATGAAGAATAATCAAAATATCACACAAGAATAGAGTATTGTTTTTACTATCATTATATATAAAGAGAAAGTTTTCTCAAACTTTCTATACGAAAATAAAATGCTTCTGCCATTACTTTTAGATTCCTTTCAGTGGTATAATATTTTATAAATGAATAAATATCACTTTTTCGAAAAGTATTCTGACGAATATGATGTCTCATGGAAGCCCTTGTAAACAAAAGCAACGGATATTTTACATAATGATCGATTGATTAGGTCGTAAACTTCTTTTCTCCTTGAATTATAGAGCTTAGAATGAAAACAACTACCATACATCATAATTCTACTCTAACTCAAACGATGAGACTAGGTTAATCTCGTTGATCTAAATTTCTAAGTCAATACATCTACCAGAAATTTCAGATGTGTAATCTTAAGAATAACCGAGGTCACAAGAATAAACTTTTAGTCAGTAGTGTATGTCTTTATTGAAGTCGATAGTGCTCCTTTGACAGTTTCCTTCTGAATAAAAACCTTGAAGACAGACGCAAAAAAAAGCTAGATCAATTGATTCAAGTATGCTGAAGATATTGAGTGGATTTATCATGTAATTATTTACGCACCATTTTATATATGCAAATAATGTTTCAAATTATTATATTTCATACTTTTTTTTTAGAGTCTTGAAGACAGTACTGTCTATTCTGATCAAGAATTTCAAAGTTTCTCCGAACAATTGGCTCATGTACCTACAGTAATTTATTGATTAATTCTTTTCGTAATCTTGGACTTGTTTTTTGTCTTATTATATTCTAGCCTGATTCTCCTCATCCAAATAATCCTGCTTCTGGCAATCAAGTACCATCACCACAAGAACAGAAACATGTCCCACGAGCTCCACCATCAGTGAATAGTCACTAGAAAAAAATATTTATCAAACTGCGAGAATTTTTCAATTGATAGATCTATTTTTACTCCTCAGTTATCTTGTTTTTTTTTATTCTTCGTGTGTTTTGTATTCTATATTCATCGTTATCTTATATCGAAGCAATAAAAAAAACAAACAATATTTCTATTCACATATATATATTACTTTATTACAGATAAATATTTTTTTTTCTTTGACAAAAAAAAAATGGTTGTACACAGTTTTTATGTTATAAATCGAAGTGGTGGTTTGATATTTTCCTATGAACATTCCATACCAAAAATTGAATTAGAAAAAACATTTAGTTATCCACTTGATTTTATTTTTAAACGAGCACAAAAAGGTGTTGTTGTTGAATTTGGTCAACGTGATGGAATTAAAGTTGGTCATACAATTTTATCTATTAATGGAATACCAACACGAGGAAATAATATTGATTTTTCTGCTCCATCATCAATAAATAATGATGATGATCAACAAATATCATCACCAACAAGTCATGATATTATTGAATATTTATCTGATTCAGCAAATTTTCCTGGTAAGATATTAAAATTTAACATTAATTATTATTGATTCATTGTTTTTTTTTTCTTTTTGTTAAATAAGTAACAATAAAATTTGGTCGACCAAGATTAAATGGTAATGAAAAATTAATTCTTGCATCAATTTTTCATTCAATGTATGCAATTGCATGTCAATTATCTCCTGAACTTAATTCAACTGGTATACGTGAATTAGAAACCGATCAATTTAAACTTTATTGTTTTCAATCAATAACTGGTATAAAATTTGTTGCATTAACTGATATAAGACAAGTTAATGTTGATGCATTATTAAAACGTTCATATGAATTATATAGTGATTATGCATTAAAAAATCCATTTTATTCAATTGATCAACCGATATGGTGTCCTTTATTTCAAGAAACTGTTAAACAAGCGATTGATTCATTAGAAAAAACTGGTTCACCTTATACATAAATTTCTTTTTTTTTGTCGATCAACTTTTTTTTTTCTTCTTTCATAGAACAATTTTTGTTAAAAAAAGAAAGAAATGTAATTATCCGTGTGAATGATAAATAATGTGGCAATGAGTTCCAATCGATATTTAGTTTTTTTAATTTCTTTTAATTGATTTTAAAAAAGAAAATTATTGTAAATAATTATAAGTAATGAAAGACAAACAAAACAAAATCAGACAAATCTTTTTTGACAATCAATATCGATTGGATTGTTATCGTTAAATAAGAATAATCTAATTCCGATGCAGGCTTAGAGAAAACTATTTCAGAATTTATTCGTATAAACTCTTTCAAAAAAGAGTTTAAAATGTCTGTGTTTTGATTAATTCAGCTGACGAATGTCACACTATCTTCAATCGATAGGATCTAGTCAGTGCGTAAATACCCTAAAGTAATTCGAGCTATCGAATATTTGTTGCTAAGATATCTACTAATTGTTAGCAGATTTTTCCTGCAAGATCTCAGTTGTCAAGCAAGATTGTACTTTTGAATTTTGATCGGAAGATTTTGCTCACATAAAAGTCTCGATCAGACTAGTCTATGTCAAAGCGCCTATATTTTGAAAAATTCATATGTCAAAAAGATTTTGTCAAAGAGTTGTGAAATTGTTTCTGCAAACTAGCCTAATCGAAACCTTTATGTGAGGAAGTTTCAAACCAAAATTCAAAAGTATAATTTTGCTTGAAAACTAGGGCTTCGCAGGAAAAATTTACTAAAAATTCAATATCTGAGCAACAAAGATCTAACAGCTCGAATCACTCTAGGATATTTATCTGCTGATTAGATTCTATTGATTGAATATAGTCTCAGTGTGAAAGCAATTTATCACTTGAAGACTTTCTCTCGTAAGTTGTTAATAACACCTATTTGAATATCAAAAAAGTCTTTCATAAACTCTTGGTTTTCTAAGTAACTGTTAGCAAAAACCTAGTCCGCAATAGAACGCCGTTGCTTTGTATTCTGGAAGAGATTTATAATTTTTAGTTCCTGTTCAAACAACTTTGTTTTTTGTAGCCCTGGATCCTGTACATTTTTTCTTGGTTCTACACATCTCTGATCATCATTAATCCTATCTATGTCTAGGATCGACCTCTTGTATCTTTTCTTTTTAAATAATTCATTGAAATATTTCCATTATTCTATAATTTGTATTGCTTTTCCTCTTAAAGAAATTGAGGTTTTTTGTTTTTGAAGATGTGCACCAGTCACGGTCTGACTGGTCAACCAAGACTGTTGAATTTCTTTGTTTTTTGATATTTATTGGTTAGCAGAAACAAAACGATCCATAATCACAATATCTAGAAAGCACGATTGTGGTTATATTATAGAATTTTGAAGTACCTTAAAGTAGCTTATATTAACTTCAAGTACAAAACGTACATTGTTTACCTCTAGATCTTTTAGCAAACAATCATTGAAATCGATAGAGAACATTTGAGAATGTTCACTTGTTAGTTCTATACATTTTTTTTTGTACTTACAAATAACTCAGATCTTAAAATACATTGCTAATCGATTTAATCATTTCACAATAAGACAAATTCATCTAAAGAAATATAATATTGAAAATCCACGAGTTTCATATTCAAAGCATAGTGTATTCATGTTAAGTTTACGAAAACAACATCCGTGTTTGTTTTTGTTCAAAGTTTTATTTAAATTCTATTCCAATGGTATAGAATTCGATATTTAACATCAAAGTTTTGTGACTTTCTCCCCCACCTAGTTCTCATTGAAGACCTTAATAACCAAGATTAAACGTGCTGAACGACATTAATAACACCACTAAGAATCTTGTTTGAAATTGAAATGACTGGAATATGTTTTTTAATACTTTAAATAATGCAGTTTCTAATTTTTACGCAAATAAACAATTACATGATAGGTATCAAGAATGATGTTTTGATTTCTCACAATCGTCATATGACCAACACAAAAGCATAAACTAATTAAGTTCTAACTTTTGGAAATAATCAATATTCATCTCTCTAAGTTCATTAAGATACACATAACAGATTGTTAAGATCTACTGTTGATATTACGAATGTGTACAACAGGTTTATTTATACATTAAATCAATAGTTAGACTAATAATAATAAATTATGAAATAAATTGTTTGTTCACAATTGATTATCATTGAAAAAGAACTATTATCTTTTAGAGATTTTTGTACTTTATGTATTTTGTATTAGTATAATGAAGCTAAAGAATATATTTGAGTTCCACATTTTAGTCCCAATGGGGCTGTGCTAACAAGCCTTTTTATCTTTCTTTTATTTTAATAGTTTTTGCATTAATGAATCATTATCGACAAAGAAAAAGATCAAAGAACATGAAACAAAAATATCATCTTTAGCTAAACAACAAGAAAATATTTAATATAATTATTAAGATGAAACTAATTCAATTATTGATAAAATTTGTATTTATAAGCAATTTAATTCATAAAGACAACAATCATTTATGCTTATAATTGAATAAGAATGATCTATCTGTTCGACTAA